>NDXB01007660.1:21138-40105 GCA_002631895.1 Agapornis roseicollis | reverse complement strand
AAAAAAAAAAAAAAAAAAAAAAAAAAAAAAAAAAAAAAAAAAAAAAAAAAAAAAAAAAAAAAAAAAAAAAAAAAAAAGAAAGAAAGAAAGAAGGAAAGAAAAAGAAATAAAGAAGAAAAAAAGAAGAAGGATTCTACCCACCCGGAAGCTTTGCTTTCCAAAGCCTAAACACAGGCTGCAGGAGAAAGTAAAGCTGCTATATGTCTCTTGACTTCAGCAACACACTCTTTGGCTCAAGAGCTGAGGACTTACATAGGAAAGCTTTGTATCTGACCAAAACATGCTAAAAACCAGTTACTTAACAAAACTCATAGGACTTCCAGTGTTGCAGCCTGAGGAGGAATATGCAATATTAAATCAGTCAGGATCTAAACCAAGCAGTGCCATAACATCACTCAGACTCTCAGTTTTCTGATAGTCCCTAGATCTGTGCTACTAGTGTGGCAGGGTTTACTCCTAGATGCTATACTATACACTTGGGCATATTTTTTCCTGACTCCCCTCTACCCAGTACAGATGCATGTGGCCCAGATCAGATGTTTCAGCAGCCTTGGCCACCTAAACACTACTTCCATACCACTTTCAGAACAATGCAGCAGGCCAGAAGGAAAACATGCCACAAACTGGATCCTGTCTGTAGCCTGCTAGCTAGAGCAGTGCTGGCCAAATTATCTACATGTTTGTAACCAAAGAAGAAGCTGGGCAACAGTTGTATGACAGAATAACCTCTATAACATGCTCTGCATTGCTAATTCTACCAGTTACATAGATAATTATGTACCAATTCTCCTTTTGCCCATTTTGTTTTCCTTATTCTTTTTTCTTATTATTTATTTATTTATCCAGCATGTACAGCAACATACTTTGAATGCCTTGTGGGTCAAAAAATACCATCCTATCCACAACAGGTGGCCAAGGATGCTGAATTCTGGTCAGAGCAGCTCACTGCAGCTCTTTTAAATTATTTAAGGTGCAGCTGTAGCCTGCAAAGCAAAGCTGCAGTTGTAAACCCAACATCTCCTTCCCATATCAAAACTTTTTGTCTGCATTTCTCCTTAGAATGCATAATTGTCTTTGTTATTATCACCCTCTGTGGCGGAAGAAGACAAGCGCACTATGTCAGTGCACATCTCCTGTAATCTGTTTAGTTGGAGACACCTGTAGCAAAACATTTCAGGCAGCCAGATTTAAACTTAACAATTTCTGACTGCTTTCCTCCTCACATCTCTCTTCCATATCCTTCCTCATCAGTCTCTGTCAAACCTAGTCACGTATCTATGGGCAGCCTCATTTTAACTGAAACCATCCTTTCCCTCTGAGAGTGAAAATGCTTGCCCAATTGCTCTTGAAACCATTTCTCGCTTCCCATCTCACGTCAAAGCCCATGCCATTTTCAGCCCTCCAGAGACACACTGGCTCATTCCCACGTGGGAGGCACAAATCCATGCCTGTCAAGGTAACTGGTGTCCTTAACCTCCCACTTCTGACACTTCTCTGCAGGAGAAGCAGAAGTGGCAGCAGCTCTGTTTCAGTGTCTTACCTATATGGATTCAAAGAGCATTGATAAAAGCTCTCTGCCATGATGGTAGGAATTTGCAGTTATCTCCAGTTCCCACATGAGCTAAACAACCACTAGCTCAGGCTGTAACAGTCACATTTTCATACAATAGGCCAATACAGCTTAATACTTATATTTAACTAACAAGCATATTTTTAACTGTAGATACAGTTTGAGTGCCATAAAAACTCAAAACTGTATTTTATTTCTGCTACAGATGTTGAAAATTAATGATGCCAGTAAATCAAACCTCAAAAATGCTTACAATGGCCCCCACACAGCTTCTCTACCTGTAAAAACAGAACCTTAAATAAAGAAGAAAATTTCTGCAAGCATGTCTTTCCACTTCCTACTTTTAGTGGAATATGGGAAGGGGTAGATTGGGAGCAGTATTTGGTGGTGGTTTTGTAAAGACATCTGAAGCTGGAAAACACATCAGCCAAGGGATGGACAGGTCCAAAAGATCAGCACCTGCCTGTGGCGATGCACCTCACAGTACGGTCCTGCCACCAACTGACAGCCAAAGCCAGGGTCTTGCTGAGGACAACCAGACTTGAAGATGTGGCCTCCTCTGCTCCCTTCAGCAAAAGAAGCAGAAAGCTCCTGAGCTCCATGCACTTCCTACCCCTCTTTTCCATTCACTTTATGTCCTGCAGTACCTTGACCATAAAACTGCCACTTGTCAGTGGTAGCAAAGCTCTGCCCTTTTTCGGGATACAACTCCATTGGGCCTCTCAGGTGGGCTCCAAAGCACCCACCCACCTATATGTTTGCAGAGCACTGACCTTGCCATCAAGAGAGAAGGGCACAGAGACTACCTCCCACCACTGACAGCCAGCAAGCTTCCAAATGGGAATGGCCAAAGTAATCCTGCTACTATGTGTGGTGATTGACTTCTTTGCAATGCCTGTGCAAACAGCAGAGTCTCTGAAGGGGCAGGAGGCCACCTCGCTGGTGTCAGCCCTCTCCCCAAGGCCTGGGTGGCAGAAGCCATACTACACTAACATGTGCTTATGATCAGCTTCCTCAGAACCCAATTTACACATGCAGTTGGCTTACACACAGCCTATGGGTAGCAGCAATAAAGCGGGTGTTGTGACACAGTAAGACGACACTCCACTGACTGCATGTAGAAAGGGCAAAGATTGATTGAGCACTTGTGAGACCATGGTATGAAGGAAGACTAAAAATAGAGAAGCACGTTTGAAGTTTTGTTTCCACTGTTTAACGTTGCAGAGAGTAAGGTAGTGATGAAACTTCTCCCTGTGCTTTCCACTGTTAAGGAGTCTGCAAGTAAGTTAAAAGTATCAACATAAGTTTTACTTACAGAAGAGAAGGGGAAGAAAAATATTTTTTTCCCATGTAGCTATTTCTGAGTGACAGATTTTTGTTAATCAATGTGATTTCCTCACCTATATGACAGATATTAAACCACTGTCGCATTTGCAGACACTAAGTACTTGTATCAGTGACTCCTAGTATGCCCCCTTGGTTTCATCCACATGCATGAAAAGCCACAAGGGGAGTATGTGTCACCCAAAATTAGCAGTGAGGAATTCCTGAGTCCTAACACTATGCCTTGCACCTCTAAAATACATGCTTTGTTTGGTTTAAGCTGCCTTTGAATAGTTGTGCCCGTGTAGTCATGAGCACAAGTGGGGTTGTACATAGAGTCAGAAATTTCTAGGGCACATCAATATCAGCAACATAACAGCCAGGAGATCCTGTGACAGAAATTCAGCTGTTAGGGCACAGCTACTCCCAGGAACTGCACTGAAGCATTTGCCCTGGAAAACTTTGTCAGGGAGAGGTCCCGCAAACTCTCTGGGTTGTTGTTGCACTAAGCTCATCCAGAGGGTCCCTGGGCTGAAGGAAAAGACAAGAGCCTTGCCACTATGAATGGCTGGGATATAGCAGCATAGCTTTCTGCAGCTGTGGGTTTCCCCTCACTAATTTGGAGCCTGAACCTCTAAAGCAAGCCCTGCATGCACTCTCACCCCTGCCCCAAAGTGGGAGGATGCCCACGTCAGCTTCCAGCACTGCCACCGCAGCTCCCTCCTAGGACTGGTGTGGAAGGAGGCACATGTCCTGCAATGGTTACTCCAATTGACCAAAGGGGTTTATGTCCTTTTCTTTTGCCCCAGGAAATTGTCTGCTTTCTTGTGTTGTCTTTGTCTCATAAGCCATTTTAGGAGGAACACTGAGTCTTTCTGGAGGGCCAGATCCTGGCAGCACCTGATCCAGGGTTCAGGCCTGCTTGGATGGACTGCTTACATGAATTTTTACCTTCTTTGTTGAAGTGAATTTTTGCTCTAGTGAAACACAATCAAAGTTCAAGACTATTCCCCTGCTCAACTGCTAAAATTTTCCACCTTCAAAAGACACCATGGAAGGCAGGCTGTCAGCTAAATCAAACTGAAATTTGATACAGATGCACTAAAAGCACTCATAAGCTGAAACTGGGATTCATGGATTGTACACAGACAAGTCCCCTAAATTGTACATCATCTGTAAATACATGTAAAGACATCATAAAGATATGAATAAATCATTGGGAATAGAAACTCACATGTAACCCCACTTAGACACTTCAGCGCAATAACTTATCAAAGTTGTAACCCACTGATTAAAACTACCTCCCACTATCTTTACGTATCAGCCAGCACCACAGCTAAATCACAGCTACAGGAACTTTTCCCAGAAGCTGACACTCAGAATGGCTCCTCAGAGGTGCAGTAAGAGACAGGTTCAGATGGCAGATGGAGATCATGGAATGATAACAAATGCTATCAGTAGTTTACTGACATTTCATTAAAGAGCTATGTGAGGCTCCCATCTAACAGACTTCCTAAAGTTAAGAGGAAACACAGAAGAAATAAACTACTGTGATGAGGACAGCCAAATGAACGCATTAAACAAAAATTGGGATGTCAAATAGTTTATAGTCTGAAGTTGCTAGGCAGATGAAGCAAGTGCTCTAAAGATTTCTAAATGTAAACCTGCAAACTGATGCTTGACATAACTGATGTCAGTTATCATCATTGGTATCAACTATCATCATCATTCAATAACCTCAAGTTTTTTTTACAAAGTAACAGCATAAAATGCTTAATTATTATAAATTAAAAAGAAAATAATCTCAAAGTTCATCAGAACATCTATAAATTAGTTCTCATAACACAGATCAGTTGGTCTGATTATAACCTTAAGGAACCACAGTCAAACAAAGCACAGAGGACTATTAAGGTACATTTAACCTCTGAATTTGTGAATCAGCCAGGAGAGGAACCCGAGTCTTGCACTGTAGACCCTTGCCCTGTTAAATAAACTTTCCCCATTTGTTAACATTTTTTAAAGGATATCTTGATATGCTTACAAGTTAAATCCCAGAAGACAATCAGAACACAAGAAGGGAAACTGAAAGAGTCTGTTTTCCAAAGAATACAAATGCAAACCCAGCATAATGGAGAAAATCTGCACACATCCTAAACACACATTTATCTTAACCTTATTAACCACATGATTCCCAGAGACTTACGGATTACTCTTATTATTCATGTACAAAAAACAATGAAACAGCAGCTTATAGTAGTGGGTGTTTTGCAAGTAAAAACTTTTTAGAACTATCTTGTTTGCAAAACGGTCTTCTCATGAAACCACAAAAAATAGCATCTACCTCCACACCTTAATCCGTGGGAGTGCTGAGAGTGGAAAAAGAGAGAGACTGCTATGTGGTTTGTAAAGCCTTCATGTATGAAAGTCATGGAGTACTAAAAGAACACTGTAAGCTGACAAGTCATATTAAATAACAATGGTACAATAAATTTTATAATGGTTGAATATTTCAGGGACCAAAATGGAAATGGCCCTAATAAGCAAATAAAATTTCAGAAACAGTGGTCTGGCTGGAAATGCAGAAATTTGTTTGGCTTTAAGAGTATAACCTCTGAATTTTGAATTTTCTTTGAAGAAATCCTAATAATTCTGAAAATAAATAAATGAATTACAAATAAATGTATCATCATCTTAAAACATTTAAATTTTTACCAAAAATCTCCTCTCTCCTGCCTCTCAGCCTTCAGACCTATTCTTCCCAGTTTTGCTGTCCACCCTCTAAAAACTTGCTGCTTTCCCAGAGCTGCTGATCTGCTCTCTAGAGCTCCTCATCTGCTGCCAGTGACTAAAAGCAAGACAGAGACCAGACCTGAACTTCGTTACTTTTTGAACTCCAAAAGGACTCTATACATCCTCACTAACCAGAGACAAAACCTGCTCCCTCTCCATCTTCAGTACAGCCACGGGAGGAAAGTTTTATTCCTGGAGCCCCCACTTACTACCAGTGCTCTTCAATGGTACACTCTGTACTTAACTGTATTTTTCCCTTGCTTCCCTCTTCCCAAAAGAATAAGGTTCTCTGGAACACAAGGTTAACTTTCACCCTTTTATCTATATTCATTCATATTTAGAAAGTGGGTAGAGGCTGTAAACAACACGGTTGAATGATTTATCCTCTGTTTCAAGAAAAGGGAGGAGAAAAGCAGTGGCAGCTGGGCTTTTCAGCAATTCTGGAGCTCTCTCTAAAAGCAGCAGCCCTTCCTGAGGTTTCTTTCCCACCCAGAGCTTGAGAAAAGCTCACTGTACATAGACAGCTTATTTATCACTGCAGTATAACTCACCCTTTTGTGCTGTCCAAAGAGAGAGCTGATCTTAAAACACACACATAATTATGGCTATATATTTGTGCTACCTTAATGTATCCAGTCCCAGCCATAGGGTGAAGCTCTTCAGTTGCCTAACAAAGACAGTCCCTGCCCCAACAGGTTCCTGCAATCTAGCTGTAAGCTAAGAACTGGATGCAAAGTACAGGTGAAGGAAACACAAGGCAGTGATGACATTTTATTCTGTGTCTTTTAACTATTTGGAAAGTACTGAATGAAAGAAATTTATGAATGTTACCAGCAGAAATATGACTGAAGTAGTGATCGTGCAGATAAGACAAAACACGCATTGGTATATTTAACCCTAGCTTTGCACATTTCCTGTGAGGTTAGTTTACAAACAGCTCCCTGCTCATAACATAAACAGCTGCCTTTCACCACATACGTAGTTTGTTAGGCTACTTCTGGTTGTTCATAATGCAATATATTCCCCAACAATACAGCTATAAAACATCTTTTTTTCAAAGCCCAGAATCCTTCTCATGTTCTCAGAAAAACAAGGTTTGTATTTTGTTTCTGCTTTTGTTTTGGTTTCATTAAAGGGTACTTATGATCAGAAGCTTAAAGCTTACATAGCAGGCAAAATATTTTTGTTTAAGATCCTAGAGTTTCAGAAACAACATCATCTAAAACTATTTAGGGCACAAACAGGAACAAGAGCTTGCGTATACTTCCATCACTTTAGGATGCTATAGGATGTTTCATATGGCTCATATCCAGGAAGCAAGAAGTCTGCAGGGAAAAATGAGTAGTCCAACTGCATCAGAAGAAAGAAGTCTGATTGACTTTGGATATTTATTTATGGGTAGCCAGAACAGCTGTTTACATGTGTTCGGTGACATACCTACTGGTATTCCTACACACCTCACCTCTCAACAGTCTTCACTGCAGATTATAGTCCTGATTTTCAAACAGCAACTCCAGAAACTAAACACAACACTGACATTCTCCAGTACACCTACTTGCAAATTTATTATGGGTTCTTCAAGTGGAACATTTTCCTGCTCCAATTTATACTGCTGTAACTCTATTTAAACTTCACAGTCTTCAAGAAGGCCTCTTAGGTATGTCCTGAGATTCTCAAGCACAACTTCATTTTAGCTATCATATCCCTAAGGAGGTCAATCACAATTTGACACAGCTCTTCATTCAAGGGTGAAAAAAAAATCAGTGAGAAATTCCATCAGCTCAAAAGTATAACAAATACTTTATATAACTATATATATACTTTATATATATAGTATATATATTTATACTATATATAACGAGAACGTATTTGTTATGCAGGTAATTTAAATTGCTCATTTCTATAAGGATCAATCCTTAGTCAGAAAGAGTAACATCTGTGCTAAATGTTTTTTAAAATCATAGCAAGACAAATTCTGAAGAAGAAAGAATGAACCTCACTCTGAATATCACTATTTTGCTTTAAATCTGAACTGAATGTCTTTTCTGTCTGTATCACAGTCTCTGCAGCTGGCCCCAGAGAGGGCCTCTTTCTAAATCATCACTCTGTTAATGAGAAAATTTAAAACAAAGTGCCTAAAAATCATGCATCTATAACCTGCATTCTCTCTTTTGTGCTGGAAATTCAAGACAAATAAATTTTGCCAGCAGTCTTTGTCACACAGACTAGACTTGCAAAACTGTAGTTCCTGTACATGAAGCTGAGGTATTACTCCATAGCTTTAAAGTCACTGATACAGTACACTAACTTCTGGCCTTAATGCGCTGAAGAAAAATATTAATTATGAGACCACACATCACTTCTCCTATACTAAGTGAAATAAAAGTGATGAGAAGCCTCAGAAGAATGCCATCATTACAGACTGACGATTACAGCAGTGCCATAAAATCCAGGATGCTTTTACAAGAAGGACTGGTATGTCCTCATACGTCACAGTTAACTTCTCAGTCACATTCAATAAACTTTCCATTGAAGGACACTGTAAAGTTTCTCATCTACAAAATACTCAAAAAGAGCAGCTCTAGTAATTAAACAATTTCTTTTTGGTGGGTGCCAAAATTCTGTACTGTGAAACAGAGGTACCGTTGCAGAATAACATATTCACTTGTAGTTTACATCAGCAATGTAATGGTACCTTCCTCTGGCATGTAGGCTAACAGCCATAGAAAAAGAGGTTGAAAACAGAAATTAAGTATAATATGGGAACAAACATTATGGGATGCCTTACCTATATTGGGATTCCCATCTTATGAATCTAGGAGGAATTAACTTTCTCTAAGAGTTATGCTATCCAGCAACCCAATACACAAACAGCTATGCTTTTATTAACATATCACAAGTACTGACAATGCACACACAATGCAGTCTTCAGAACTTTTTAATTAATTGCCTAAAAAAGACAGAGACATCCTCTAACCGCAACACCAGAAGGCAGGAAACCAGGAACAATAAAATTCTGATACTAACTTCCTCTTAGAAGGGCTTCCCTTAATCATTGGTGTCACAAGATGTATCTACTGCAAAGGTCCAATATTTCCCCTTACAAGACTTCCCCCCGCCCAGGAGTATATAACTTTGACAGGATAGACATGCTCAACTCAGATGAAGCTTTCCATTCCAGAAACCTGCCTTCCTGCTGAGTTGTTTTAGAAGATTTCAGCAAAAGCATTCCCCCAGGCTTTTATGAAAAAGAATGCCCTTATTCACTTGTGTTGACAAATTTTAGTGACTTTTCCTCCTCAAGAAGAGAAGCACTCCCAGGCTGACTAGCAGGGACAGCAACCATACCCTCCAGCAGATAGGAACATAATGGTTTTTTGTTTCTGAGAATACAACTTTTACTGGTTTTGTACAAGTGTCCTCATATTTGACCATATTGGGGAGAAGAAATTTCTCAAATACACATATCCCCAACAGCAACTTTTAGCAATGGTCCTTTGAATGTTTCAGGTCAGGCTTCAAAAGGTCATTAACCACAATTACCATTCTCAGATGCTACCAATTACAGTGGTTAAGATCTGCTCTTTTGGGGCAAGAGCAGGGAAAAGATAGTTCTTGAGTCTCAGTGATCCTCTGCAGACCTTATACAATATGAAGAAGTAGACTGTGCAGTTCCAGGGCAGAGGAGACACAAAGAAATCCTACAGAAAGATGGGAAGGAAAAAACAGGAAAAAAGGTTGGTGGACACCAAAAGATGGAGACTGAATGTGAGCACAACTTAGGAAGCCACTAAAATTATGAATGGCTATGAAAACGTCAGACACATAAGAGAACTATGGAGAGAGATCTGGAGTCAACAGGGACGAAGAACATGAGAAAGACTAAAAAGTGAGGACATGAGACAATATGTACTGACAGGGAATGAGGATGGGATTTACTGAGAGAGGATTTAGGATGGGCAGGAAGACCGTAGGCATAAGACTGAGCAGAGGAGAACAGAACTTTCTGCGTAAAAAGGCTTGAATGAGGAGCCTTAAAATATAAAAGGAGGAGGCTAGGGGCACAAGTTCTAGAGAGGAGATAGGACAGACACTTCAACTGGCCCAGTAGGTGTGGTTTAAAGAAATGTCACATTTGGAGTGAAAGGGTAGAGTAAAACAAGTAATTCATGTAAATTCATGTAAAGCAAGCCACCCAGAATCTTGGAGTTCAAGATTCCTGAAGTTCAGCCTCTGTTTGCATCAAATGTTTGTGAAATACACCAACAACACATGCTTCACTTCCCTCTAGTTACTTTAAATATGCCCATGACTTTTCCCTGGTATCATTTTACTGACAGGAGTTCTTATATCAAATGGCTGAGATTCATGCAGTGATCTAGCTGTTCTCAATGGGCTAATACCACTATGAGAGTCTGTGAAATGTAACATGACAGATGCATGCACTATAAAAGTGCATTTGCATTATTCCTTCATTTTGCAAAGCTGAAACACAAATGTGGATGTGTTTTTCTACACTTACAAGCATTTGTACAATTTACAGATAAGGGCTTCTGACTGCTATGAACCACAATATCAAACATATTTTTATTATAAACTCATGGAAAAATCCAAAAAAGTTATTTCAGTAAGTGACTGCAATTGAAGTTCATGCTTATTCTAACTAAATTACTACCTGAAAAAACCAGACTAGCTTCTGAAAAGGAGAAGGTCTGCAGGTTCTGCCCTGGCCAGTACACCTGTCAGTATGACACAAGCAGGAAGCAGAGGTATCCGATTTCTCATCACAAACTTGCCCAAAACAGGCTTCAAGCTGTACTAATTCAAATTTTTAATTATGCTTAACAGATCATCTGATAAAACATGCCAAACAATGGAAAAGTTTGCTCTATCTTTGTTACAATGCTTGCCTGAGCAAGAATCACAACAGTATGCCTCAAAACATTCATAATTCAACTGTTCTTCCAGGTCACAGAAAAAGTGGCTGTACTGGCTAGAAAAGCAGTTGTTTTTAAAGCTTAACCTCAGGCAAATGAGCCAAATAGAGCTTGTACAGCCTCCTCTCACCCACCCTGAGCCCATTAAATACTTCTTATCAGCAGTTAAAAAGAAATCTGAAGAAACTCAGCAAATCTCCAGTATCACCTAAAGATCATATAAAACATATCCCAGAAGTTGATTTCTACATCTGTCTACCAACTTGGCACTGTTAAGATCAAAGACCACCCAGATAGTCAAGGCATTATAAGTTATGCCTTATTAGTTTTTATTTACTTATTAATGCCCTAAGAGCATTAGATAAATAAAGGCATAAAAAAGGGTGAAATCCTGTTTCCCCCCATTCACTCTATGGTCCTTTATGCCAAACATAACTCTACATGTTCCAAGGAAAACAGGCTGAAAGGACACTGCCCAACACTGTACTATGCTATGCTGACTCTTAATGAGCTGCCTTTGGATAAGACGAATAGTACCATGATACTGCATTCAGTTTCACACCATTCATGTTACTGGGTCATTTGTGTACAGCTGTGTATGTTCTTTAAATTTGCCTACAGCTAATTCTGGAAACCAGTTCCAGGCACACAATGAACAAGCAGATAATCAAGAATAGTGAGTATGTGTTCACCAAGAGTAAGGTTACAGCATGATAACCTTCTATAATAAAATGACTGGCTTGGCAGATGAGTAGAGACCAGTGATTATTGTCTACCTTGACTTCAGCAAGGCTTTTGTCTCCCATAAGATCCTTATAGACAAAAAAAAAAAACAAAAAAAAACCCAACAAAACAAACCCAACAACCAACCAAAAAAACCACCACACAAACACAAAAGAAACAAACCAAAACCCCATGACTGTGCATCACAGACAAACGTGCTTTGCTTTACACTGGAAATTTAGAGTGGATTCATGGACATGAGTTTTGACACCCTCTCAGCTGAAGTTCTAGAACCTGTTTTAAAGTGCTAGAAACAAGGAGAATGTGTTCTAAGTACATTTCCATTGTCTAAAGGGAAAGCAGCATCAGCAAATCCCCACTATTAGGGAAAAAAAAAAGCAATAGGCTAGATCTGTNTAAAGTGCTAGAAACAAGGAGAATGTGTTCTAAGTACATTTCCATTGTCTAAAGGGAAAGCAGCATCAGCAAATCCCCACTATTAGGGAAAAAAAAAAAGCAATAGGCTAGATCTGTACTGACAGTTCTCAGCTGGGGGTAGAAAGTGATTAAAATAGTACCTATTAATTTCTCCCTTTTTGTTCTTACGACATCTCTTCAGGTTTTAGCACTTTGTACCTGGGTAGCTTTGTTTTCTTCCTTCCTCACTCCCTCCACCAAAAAAAACCCTACCCAAAACAAACAAACAAAAAAAAAAAGCAAAACACCTCCCTGCTATTTTTAATCTCTGTACCTAAGCTACTGCATTGCAGTCAAATGCAGAACTCTCGAGTTCCAGTTCCAACCAATTTTATACTCCCTTTAACTTTCCACTTCCTGGGTTTTCTCTCATTTCCTCATATTGTTTTCCTTCTAATTATTTTCTCTCTCTGGTTCATTTGCTTATGCTTTCCTCCACCAGTTCTCCTCTTCATGTATCTCCTCAGTTCCCACACACTTCTGGGGCAGCAGTTGTCCTTTGGCCTTTCCCCAGTTCCCCTTTTCCCATTCTCATCCCATTTCCTAACCAGCTGCCAAAATCTGCCCCATGTTTATCTGCAAAGTAAGACTGATCAAGCTGCTTCCCTTCATCTTAATTTGGCTCAGCACCAGTCTTCTGGCTGCCAAACTAAATGGCCTCAAGTCATAGAGGCCCAAATAATCAAATCCCATAAGGCTACAGCACTGCTACAGATGTGTGTGGAGTCTTTCCATTCTTCTCATAACCCCCACCCTGGGTTAGGTAAATCACTGCAGTATTGCTAAGGTAACTTGTAGAAAAAACAATCCTGAGAAACATATAAAATGGGCCCCTCCCTAATGTGCTTCCAGTCATACCTCCCTTCCCTGAAGCCAAGCAAAAAACATACTACACAGGATGAAGTAGCTGGTTCCTCATTGTCCTCAGCCATCTGAGAAGGAGCTCCTTTGAAGCCCTTGGATCCTCAACACCTGCCTAAGAAAAGCGCCACTGTCAACCACTCCATCTCTCAAAAAGGCTGCCTAGTGCCACACAAAGCTTTCAAGATTCATTATTTACTAATTGCTACATGAAATACGCTTGGTCATTTCACAAGTAAATTCCTCCAGTTCTTTCAGAACCTCAAGTGCATTTGCCTCATTTAATCTACAAGTACTGTAGTGATGCCTGAGTTATTTCTAGTAAGCATTTATTAGCCTTCCTCATTGCAAGCAGGATATCTGATTTTAGGTATTAATAACAGTTTCCAGGTTCTCAAGTTGTTCAGTTTACTGTCTAGCAGGATGAGTGAAGGCTAAAATTTCAAAAACAGTGGAGGTCATGCCTAGTGAGCAGTGACTGTGCTCAGAAGGTGGCTTGCTTCTGCAGTATATGAGGGACTCTTTATTAGGGACTGTAGTGATAGAACAAGGGTTAACAGGTTCAAACTTGGATATAAGGAAGAAATTCTTTATTGTTAGGGTGGTGAGATGCTGGAATGGGTTGCCCAGGGTGGTTGTGAGTGCTCCATCTCTGGCAGTGTTCAAGGCCAGGTTGGATGAAGCATTGGGTGACATGGTTTAGTGTGAGGTGTCCCTGCTTATGGCAGGGGGGTTGGAACTAGATGATCTTAAGGCCCTTTCCAACCCTAACTATTCTATGATAACCTTAAACACTCCAAAATGAAACTTAGGCAATAGTGGAATGTAGTGAAATAGCACCAGCTACAGAAACCAGTAAAGTCATGCAGAAAAAGCCTTCTTATTGAGAACTTTGGGGTGGATGGGGTGCTTGTGTTTCATCACAACGTGCATTTTTGTTATCAAAGCCTGAGCACTTCTTCCATGCTCATTGCTTGGGGAACCAGACAGGTTGGAGCTGCAGGTGGATAGGTTGTCTCCAGCTGACTGATATTTTCATTTGCAGATAACCTCATACAGCTACCTAAAGGTATATATTCTATAAGAAACACATTAAACTTGTGCCTCCAAAGAAATCCTTCCTTTGTACATAGACTTCCTTTAAGTACATAGACTACAAACAATAGAAAAGGGACTTAATTGTCATCTTCAAAACCACAAAAGAACATGACACTGATGGCACAGTTACAAGAATATGGAGTAACAAGAACAACACACAGAAAGACTCATCCATATTTTAACCTGTACTAGAAGGGAGAAATGGAAAATACTGTTAGGCTGGGGATTGGACTAAAATCTCATTGCTGGTAATAAATGCTACACACATTTAATACTAATTCTGAATTGGTGATGCTAATAAATAGAATCATAGAGTCATAGAATCATATAACAAACAATAGCATTTGCCAGAAAATACACATGCCATATTCAATACTACACTCCAAGGGCATGGAGCTAACAGGCAGCAGCTGTGAGCTGCATGAAAGGAAGGGAGAAAAGGGCAGGATTTGGGGTGGAAGGGAAAGAATCAATAGAGTGAGACCCTTCAAATAAAGCATTTAAATGGGCAAACAAGGTGTCTGCTGTTTGCTTCTTGCTATACATTCTAAGAAACATAAAACTGTACTTTTTATTTCTTTTTGTTTGTAAATAAATGTTATTGCAAAGAATTTAACACTGCTTACTGCTGCTGTCAACTGTAGAATGGTTGGGGTTTTTATTTTATTCATGAACACATAGTAAAAGCTTAGATGTACCTAATCAATTAAAAACTAGAAACACATAAGAACAATGTTACACTAATTTATAAAGACCAGCAGGTGCCAATTCCATCTTCAGGTCCATCTTTCCTGCTGTGAAATCAAAAAAATGTGAAAAATATCATTCTGGAACATTTAGCACCATCCTAACCGAGGCGCCTACCTTGACAATGCTTTTTAGATCCTGCACATACATCCTTTCCGTCTCCAGAATCTCCTGGACAACTCTGTCTACATAGAGGAGCTTGGGACTGGTGGGCTCTGCGACCAGGGACATTGCACAGTTTTTGCTTGCTCCTTTTGGTTCTGCTTTCCTTGGCATGCTTAACCTTTTTTCAAGGCTTTCCTCAGGATCCTCTTGCTCTGCAGAGTTTTTGCGTGGTTTGTTGCTGGAAAATCGCCTGGCTGGGACCAGTTCTAGCTTGATGGCACCTGCTTCTTTATCCTGGTTGAATAAGCCCAAGTGGCTGTTTGAAACCAAGGTCATTCTGCTTCCAAAGGAGCAGTGGCTGTCCCTGGAAGAAGCAGAGGAGGAAGTGGAACTAAAGCTCACGGGACGGTCACTGTCTGACAGGTCCATGGTTCTTTTTTCACAGTAGTGGAAAGGTCTGTTCTCCTTGTGCAAATCTTTCCCTTTTGTCTTGGCGTCAAGGGCCTCTGTCACAGCTGGTAAATCATCAAGAGGTAAGTGGAAGTCATCTAAAAAATAAAGAGAAGATGGGGGTTTACTGTAGTTGCCCCACATAACAGGAAAGTTGACAACAGATACTTCTAAAGCTTTTTTTGCGTGAAAACTGCCACAACCTTATTTTAACTTAAAGGCAACCAGAATAATGCAATTTGGGGGTCAGCGTAGCTCTAATGCTTTTTAAGTGGTGGGGATCCCTCACTGGGGGCTACAGCACAGGCACTGCATGCCTCCAGCTCACATACATATGTCTCTGAAATGTCCTTCTTGTGCCAGTGTGCTGGGCTTGGTGCTAGTGCATGCACTGTCGTGGCTCAGCATAGGAGAGAGCTAAGACTCAAAGCTTTTTCCCTAAGGTTAAGAAAAAACCATCTGTCAGAAGCAGTCTCTGCTGTTTCCAAACTGAGCATTAACTCTGGTTTGGAGGCTCTGGAAAACTCTGGAATCTCACAGTGACACCAGTCAGTGTTTTTCATTTTTAATACTGTAAGGCTGACAGTTAAACTAAAAGCAGTTACCAATTACCAGCTCTGTGGCTTGTAGAAAAACACTAAAACTGGAATGATTTCCCAATGAAAATAATACAGTTTCTGAAAATAAAAATAAAATAAAAAAATAAAAGAGTTCCCGCAGGAAGGAGTGCTGCCAGTATTTTCTACTGGGAAAATAAGTCATTCTAAAACTGTTCAGCTTGAGACAGAATATTACCCCCTGCTGAACTGACTCAAAGCTGTTTGTCAGATTAGTGCAACAACAAAATAAGATGTCTGTCTTCCTGTTGGCATTTCAATTCTACTTCTTTTTCATTGCCACAATACCCTACAAGACACTGTCCATGATGCAATGCAGATTTCTTTCTGTCCAAGTTGCGTGTGATGCACCATAAGAAGGTGCAAAAGGAATGCAGGTAAATTCAATACTTCAAGGTCTCATGTCAGTAAGAACAGTCTACCCAAAACATCTTGCTTCAGACAACTCAAAGAGTTTCAAAATGTCTGTCCCATGAAAAAAGGAAACTTGGGACAATTTAGGAAGAAAAGCAGCACTGAAACTACCCACACAGTGGTAGCGTAGTCCTTATTTTACTCCAGCAACAACCTCATTTTTCAAAAGTCATACTGACAATTACAGCTCCAGAGAGCAGTTTCGGTAATGAAACCATAAAGCCAGCAAGCTGCAAATTGAAACCCGCCCAGCCTTTAAGGTGGCCCTTCTTAACCTGAGGCAGACTTGCTATGCAATTACAAGCAGAAACCTCCTGGCCCCTGCTCCTGCTGCAGTTGGTCAGGATGGGGGAATATTTCATTTAAAGCAGAAAGACACACTCTCATTTTTCAAAATAAATCCAAAGCAAACAACAACAAAAAAAGTGTTTGATTTACTTGACTATGCTGAATGCATAAAATTTCATTTGTACATGAGTAACTAATACTGCTATTTCAGTGATGATAGTATTAGGTTTTTGTTAAAGGGAAGTATTGCCCTCAAGGTAACACATGGAATTACACTGAAAGTAATTTGCTCATTACATGGGTCATAAATTGGCCATTACATTAAAAATCGAATTTGGCACCTCTGTAACCCAAGTTTTACCTTTAAGTCTGAAAATCTTTAGCCTTTCTTTGTGACAGTTTCTTCTGGTTTTGCAGTCTAAAAGCATATTTTCTTACCATTCTGTAAAAAGCTATATCATAATACAACTCCAAAATAAAATATAAAGCAATAAACCAGGAAAATATTTAAAACTAGAGAGCACAATGAAGCTCTCTTGTTTCTAAATGGGTGAAGACAAAGATGTTTGCCTTTCTATTGTTTGTGATAAGAAAGCATGCATTTTTGATAAGGAAGAATGTATTTTTCTTATCAGCTTTGGATCATTTTTCATGTTCAGTTAGAAAGGACAATGTTGCTGTGCAAATAGATGTAAACCCCCTTGAAAAAATGAACAGGATAAGCAAGATAACAGGGATACCCTTCCACTAACTCACTCCAAGATATTTTACTAAAATTACATGACAAAGAAACATCTGATTAGCCACATTTACGGGGGAAATAAAGAGTTCCTGTGACATTCCATTATTCCATGCTCCTTTCTCCCCATTTCACTGCTATACGGTCTGCCTCACAGATAACCTGAAGGCATTGATATGTAATATTTGCTTCACAAACTTTGCTAGGTTCATTAATACAAACCCCAAACAAATCGCAGTTCAGGTCAATTAAATTGCAGTCAGAATAAATGCTATAAGCAGTTTTCTTCATAAGACATACTTGTAGCCAGAAGCATTCGGAGATTTTTACATGGCTTGGAAAAAGAAAAGAAATGATTCCCCCTATTTTCTTGTTTAAAAGCAATGTCATTGCCTACTAAAAAACCCCAATAAGGATTAGTTGTAATAGTTAAAATGGGCTTGGTCTTTAACACCTGTATTCCCACTGACTTTGGTGAACCCCAGGCACCTGCCAGGCATGGCTAATTAATTGTATGCAATATATTTAACTCAAGTTCCTCCACTTTTTATACAAATGACTATTCCTCTATGTTTCTACATAGACTACACCAAGCAAATTATGGCTACTTGAAAAAGTCTTGGTCCTTTGTCCTCAAAGCTTCATCCTGACTGCTAACCTCAAGAGTTACGTTTTCCTTCATTCTTATTTCTTCTTCAGTCGGATGTAAATCTGTCATTTGGCTTCTCTGTGGAGAATTTTTGCTAAAATTTTACCCACTGCATCTCATACCAGCAAAACTTATTTTTGAGGGGTCCATGCAGGTGGCAGGCATTGCTCCTGCAGAGCAGCAGCAAGGCACTGATACAGCTGATGAACCCAGCAGAAAGGCAGGATGCAAATGGAAGGGGACGTCAGTGTGGCACAAAACCAGGAAGCAGCTTCCTTTCCTCAGCTGGCAAATCCTCTACCAACACTTTGCACCTTGCCCATGAAAGTCAGGGCTTGGGGATCAGTCCTGGCTCTGCCTAGCCCTCAATATCTGCCTCAGCTACAGGTAGCTGTTGCAAACCTGTAGCCCTTCCCAGTAACACAGGATCTGTGAATCTTCCAAGGCTTCACAGGTTATCTTCACAAACACCTCTAAGACTAGGCGGCATTACCCCTGCTGTATTTTAGATGATTTCTGCAGTCACAAGTCCATCAGGACAGGCAGCAGCTGAATTCAGTTCATTGCCCCAGCCATGTACTCATCTCCTTTGCTCTAGTCAGGGTCTGCATTTGGCCTTTCAGAGCTCTGGTGATTTTTTACTGCAAAGTAACTTCACTCTCATACCATGTGCCTGAGGACTGTATCAGCTGCCTGCTGTAAAATTCACAAGTGAATTAATGAGAGCAGACAGGAGAAAGAGCCTCCCCCAAGACTGCTTTCTGTGTATCGTAAGTGACCCCATGCCTTTGCGAAGCCTGTAACCTCTTAGAAACTGCTGCGTTTGATACAAACTTACTATGAAAAGGAAGTTCTTTTCTCCCATACTCTGTGGGACTGCTTTACAAGCCCCCTTCATGCCAGCCCCAATTTCAGCAGCAGCACCACCAGCAGGTAGGTGCATTCACCTG
Organism: Agapornis roseicollis; assembly: GCA_002631895.1. Taxonomy (NCBI): domain Eukaryota; kingdom Metazoa; phylum Chordata; class Aves; order Psittaciformes; family Psittacidae; genus Agapornis; species Agapornis roseicollis. Next base: position 21,367 of record NDXB01007660.1, on the reverse strand, counting down.
AACTCAGGCTTCAAAACAGTGTGTGTAACTGTATGTATCCCCTGACCCTTGCAGAAGCACACACTCTGAGCAAGTCCTGAATGCCCTGACCCATGCCTGGCCTGGTTCACTGCTTTTTTTGTTCGGCATTGTTTTGTTTACTGAGCCTTTTCAGTGATGAACCAAAATAACATTGAGAACTTTTATGAGTTGTGAATAACGGTATTTAACTCAATTGGGGGGGGGGGGG
>NDXB01007660.1:0-21041 GCA_002631895.1 Agapornis roseicollis | reverse complement strand
CGGGTTTTAACTGAATTGGGGGGGGGGGGAGGAGACACCAACTTAAATTTGCATATTTTAATTAATGAATAACAGTCATTATTTGTTAGTTCAGCACTGAAATGAGGATAATTACTACTTGTCCTCACTCACAAGGAAACACGCTCCCCAAACAAGGTCATTTCTTGTTTGTGCCTTTGCATGAATTCAGTCAGCCTTTTCCCCCCAGCCCCTGCAAACATCCCTGCTCGCTCCTGCTCCCCATTACATACACACACACACACACACACACTGGCATGGCACAACTCCAGAGTGCTCCCCAGGAAGAACACCAATGCATCCTTACTCCACAGTGGTGCAAGGGCAAAAAAAACCCCACATTTCACAACGGGCACCTAATATTAGTTGTAACACTGAAGGCCCACACAAAGCAACTACCTTGGCTCCTGTTTTCTTTGTGCAATCATAAACAAGTTCTCATCAAAAAATGCATACACTTCTCCTATCCCTTGCTTTTCTTTAATACCTCCTTCCTGTAACTACATTCATGGTAATGATAAATAGTTTTCCATTATCTCTGCAGCTTTGGCTACTCTAGAACATTATCATACAACAAGAGATAAAATGCTTTAAGTCAGTTTTATATTTAAATAGAAAGATCGCCAAGCCCTATCTAAATATAGGTGCCTATTTCTCCAAGTTGTTTACTGCACGTGACATTTTAAGACATACTGCCTGACTAAAATCTCACAAAGCCGTTTCTATTCCTAATTAGTATTGTTGTTGCCTTTCTCCTGGCAAGAAAGGAGCAGCTCAGATGTTATCTACAAAACATATGAGTAAGTCAACAAAGTCAGCCTTACCAGAAATTACAGGCTTCACATCCTCTGGAAGTTTAGCTACATGAAAGTAATGAGACTACAAGAAACATTTCCTGTATTTTCCTTGAAATATTTTCATATTTCAAATAAAACATTCATACTGTGGATACAATTAGGCAAGACTGTTTAGAACAGTTTCTACATTCAGTATCAAATTCAAATGTTACTCAGCTGCCCGAATGAGAAAGATTAAAATACATTTGCTACAAGAATCCCAACATGATCTGAAATACACTCCCCATGTCCTCTGCTCTGAATATCATCCAAGCGAAGGTCAGCAGATTGTTTTATTACTAAATTTTGCATATGAATGCATATCATTTCTAAAACTAACAGCCTCTGTGAACAAAACCATGTTAGAGAGCTACAATATTTGCAGGATTAGATCTCTAGTTTGAACTGTCACAAACAATATGCTGCCAAGGACTTTAACTGAACTTTGAGCAACAACAATCCCATTTATTAAAAATCTTACAATGAGGGGGAAAAAGTCACCAATTCATGTCCTCTGTCTGTCAAATTTCTGTCCCCCTGCATTCCCTCCCTCTCCCCCCCCCCCCCCCCCCCCCCCCCCCCCCCCCCCCCCCCCCCCCCCCCCCCACCCCCCCCCCCCNGTGCTCCCCCCCCCCCCCCCCCCCCCCCTCCCCTTATTTAAAGCAGAATAGCCTCTGTCACAACCAAACACGCTAATGCACAAGAACATTATTGCAAGGGAAAATCCTCTGCGACAGTATCTCACCACTGAGGAATGTCTCTGGCTCCTCGCACCCAGGACGAACAAGTCCTCTCTATTTTTCCAGTCCTCTCCGAACAACTCACAACCTACCTGTGCAGCAGAGGAGAGCACAAGATCTGCCTTCAGCTGTTCCCGAATTACCTCATTGGGCACTCAGGTAAAATGAGAAGCTCTTACTAGTCTGTACAGCTCCTTAGCCAGAAATATTGCATGAGTCAGCTTTTATCTATCAAAACCCTAAACACAAAGGCTTTACAGAAACCTGATTCACAACTTTCTCACCGCCTTTTTCCCAGAGCACAGACAGTCTTCGGCATCGCTAAGAGCCTTAAATGAAACATGACATCATGCAATTCAGGGACAGGACAATGGGCATCACTGTGGTAACTTTCAAATGCACACTTCACTGAGCAACACCCACTAACTTCCATTTTTCCAGGCACAACATTGAGAAAACATCAAACAGAGCCCCCACCTCCACAGCATTTATTATGCTTTGTTCTTTGATTTGCAAACAATATTGATAAGCATGTAAAGCAAATAAATCACCTGCTGGTATTGTGAAACTGCTGTGTTTATGTTAGAAACTCCTATGAACCTGCAATGCAATAGGATGATCCTCAGCAATAGGACCAGTCTGGATCCTGTTCTGCCTTAACACAAACAGGATCAGGCTTTTGCAGGGTGCTTTCAAAGCTTCAGTGTTTTGTTGTTGTTTTGGGGATTTTTTTGAGAGGAGAAAATGCAAAACCATCAAGTGCTCTGTGCTAAATCACAGTGAAGCAAAGTAAAAGGAAAAACAAAAAAGAGTTTTGTGGGGAAGGGGACAGAAGATGAACAAGAGAGAGAAGAGGAACAAAGACGAAGAAACAGAGAAGGAGAAAAATGAGTATAGACTGGTACTAACCGATGGGAAAGCTGACGGCTCTCTTGGCCTGTGCAGGGTGTGGTGGCGTTTCTATCTTGGGGCTGGTAGGCAAAAGAAGTCAAAAGAGTTTGCAGCTGCTGACACCACCTTCCAGGTGTGCTCTCACAGCTATGCCCTCAAACCTAGCACACAAAGAGATGCTCTATCTTTAAAATCATGCTTAAAATTCACTCCCTCTCCTTGCATGTAACATGGTCTCAGCTTCATTCTGAGTTTTCCTAAAGAGTCTAGTCCTTGAACAACGCCTTTCAGCTGGAAACTGAACACAGAAAAGGGAAGTGAAAACAGCCTTGAGACCATTCATAAAACTGAAACACTTTGATCTGAACATCAGGGCTGTCAGGGTGAAAGTCCCTCTTACCCAGGCTAAAAGATCAGGTGTTTACAACCTGTTGCCATGCTGCCTTGTCTCAGATCATCAATACATGCTCTTTCACATATATTCTCCAGCAGTTTTTGAGGCTTGCTTTGTTTGGTTGTTTTTTTATACTTAGATATTTGTTAATACCATGTACCAGTACAGGTTGGGGGTTGACCTGCTGGGAAGTAGTGAAGGGGAAAGGGACCTGGGGGTCCTGGTGGATGGGAGGATGACCATGAGCCAGCAATGTGCCCTTGTGGCCAAGAAGGCCAATGGCATCCTAGGGTGCATTAGAAAGGCTGTGGTTAGTAGGTCAAGAGAGGTTCTCCTCCCCCTCTACTCTGCCTTGGTGAGGTCGCATCTGGAATATTGTGTCCAGTTCTGGGCCCCTCAGTTCAAGAAGGACAGGGAATTGCTTGAAAGAGTCCAGCACAGAGCAACAAAGATGATTGAGGGAGTGGAACATCTCCCTTATGAGAAGAGGCTGAGGGAGCTGGGTCTCTTTAGCTTGGAGAAGAGGAAGCTGAGGGGTGACCTCATCAATGTTTACAAATATGTAAAGGGTGAGTGTCAGAATGATGGAGCTAGGTTCTTTTCAGTGATGTCCAGTGATAGGACAAGGGGCAATGGGTGTAAACTGGTGCATATGAGGTTCCATGTGAACATCAGGAGAAACTTCTTTCCTGTGAGAGTGACAGAGCACTGGAACAGGTTGCCCAGGGGGGTTGTGGAGTCTCCTACGTTGGAGATATTCAAGGCCTGCCTGGACAAGTTCCTGTGTGATGTAATCTAGGTTACCCTGCTCTCACAGGGGGGTTGGACTAGATGATCTTTCAAGGTTCCTTCCAACCCTTAGGGTTCTGTGATTCTGTAATACTTCAAACAGAGCCACCATGTATCTGTAAGTCCTGAGTATACTCAGGCACAGCATGGCTGACACATGCTCCAGCATCCTCAGTGTATAAGACAGGGCAGCACTCACATCCTCAAGCAAAAAACCCAAATGTGACCATTTTACCATATATTTGCACATTCACACATATTTCTGTCAGGAGCTAATGATTCATGCCCCTGGACCTCTACTTCCTAACCCCTTGTGCCCACCTTGCTTATGGAGCTTTTATAACCTCTGAGGGAAGCTTTAACTCCTGAGCAGACCTGTAGAGCATCAACCAGCCATAGGGCATTGCTTGTTCACTTCTGTGAAATCCTATGATACACGAACACCACCATTAGTTTTGCCACTCAGAAATGACAAGCCTTCTGAACTCTCAAATCCAGGCTGGTGTCTGACACAGGGACAGCCGGTGGCAGAGAACTTCATACATCTGCTTCAGCAGGCTAGGTATAAAAGCAGGGGCTGCAATGACACATCATGAGCTTTAGCACCTGGTGTGAACCAGCACAGTGAGCTTTCATGAGTATTGCTGTGGATGGCGGGGAGAGGGGAACAGAGCTGAGGTCCTTACCCTGCTCTTCCTTGCTCTTCCATCACCGCACATCCACATTTGACTTTACCTTTCTCTTACATCCCCATGTATCAGCCAGTAGAAGTTTATCCCATACATGAGGATTTTCCCGAGAACAAACCTTCACTTTAAGCATGCATAACACTGAGAGTTGTTGTTGCAGGGGTTTAGAAACTCAAGTGTGTTTGTTTTGCTGTCTAATGAGCATTGTCAATGAAACAATACACACGTGCCAGAAAAGTCATGGGTTTGTCCCGCTTCTCAATTTCTAGCATTTCACATCCCAAGTTTAGCTTTTGTTTATCTGCATTGTCTTTTAGGAGCCGCATCCCTCTCTTTGCCTCATCTCCTGCTCCCCTCCCATTATATACACAGAGCAAATATGACCCCATTATTAATACATCAAGATTAGGAGTTCAGAGGGTGAGCTGTTTTATTTTGGAATAAAGCCTGTATTTTTTAAAATTTGAAAAATAACTGGAGTTTACAGAGGTTAGGAATTACATTATTCCATAACTCCCAATTAGCTGAGGATTTACTGAAGTAGTAAGTTTTCCTCAGCAAAATTAGAAACAACAGCAACAACAACAACAAAAAGGCAACAAACCCCCCAATCGAAAAAAAAACCCAAACAAAGCAAAAAAACCCAAACCAGAAAAACTATAAGTCAACCACAGGGTACACTGGAAGGACACACTGACATCTTCACTGAAAGTGCAATGTAATGTATTAATAACTCTCTGCAATGCAGTAGCTCTTTAATCTGTATACAGTACTGCAGAGACACCTAACAAAAGGAACAAGCCATCACATGCTGCTGATGTACTGCAACACAAATAGAGAATATGGATCGAGTGCTCCATTTATAGGCCTTTTAAAAGGATCGGTTTTCATCTCCTTGTGAATTTTGAAGGTTTACTTCTCTCCTGTTTTAAGAAAGATAGCCTTATTCTGTTCTGTTCTCAATCAGAGCAAGGGAAAATTCAGCAAGGGCATGTTGATGTGAATGCATACAGAGGAATAGATAACAATACAGTCAAAGATTTTACACTCTTTTTTCCCATCCCATGTTGGCATTTAGTGAAGAAGAATAAAAGTAAGTGTCCAACATGATGCTGCTTGAATGTTTTAGTATTTTTACATTCAAACTTCAGTGCTGGCACCCAAATTAAATTCCACATGGAGTCTTCTTTCTGCCCAGCACCATACAGAATCAGGTCTTGCTGCTGGCACACTACTAGTGTCTTTCCATCCTACACTACATCACTGTAAAAGTGTTTGGACATCAGGTCTGGTTTCTGCTTCTTCCTGGATTAGTCTATTGCTACAAGCACACATCCCATCATGCCAACATACTACTGCTAAGGCAAGTTTTCAGCTTCACCTAATCCGGCTAAAATTACTGCTGAAGTTCACAGCCTTTCAAAGCCCATTGCAGCACAAGCACCCTGAAGGTCTTGGCTAGGCATCTCCAACACAGTTCAAGATGCTTGCTGTTTTACCAAGGACATTAGAATGTTTGTAAGATTGAAAAATGTTAATGGTCTCATAGCTATCAATGTAAAGTAGCAAAATAAACTTAAGAGAGGGAAAAATGTTCCAGTAGAGGGAAACATATCATCTAGGAATCATTCTTACCAGTACAGTGAAAAACTTAATTGTGTGACCAGAAAGAAGGTACCTTTGTACAACTAGCATCTCCCAATTTAAAAAGAATTTGTAGCTACAATATCTAGCACAAGGAGATTAATTCTTTTAAATTCATTTTAAGAGTCTGGTGTTCACTTCTGCCACTGAATTTTCCATTGACTTTCAAACCTTCCCAGTGAAAATCCTGCCTGAAAAAACCCCACATTTTGTAAAAGCCACTTCTCTGGAATAGCTGACTTTGTTGGATGCCAAATACAAGTGAGTTTCAGTTCTAAAGAATTGACGTTTTACTTTAAATCCAGCTAAATGATTTCTCCTGTTCGCTTTTGAACTGGGAGCACTTACTGGAACCTCCTCTGCACTTCAGGAAGTTTGGCTACTAGAATTTTGAAACAGAACTGAAATAGTAACACCAGACTCACACTACCAGATGTTAGCATTTACACTGAAATAAAAACTTTCTCCTGGGTTTCCTCTCTTGAATAAAAATAAAAGCTGCAGAAAGTAGTATTTACATCCTGGGGAGAAGAATCCTTCAATTCTACCCAGGTTGGAACTAATGCATACTGATCATCTGGCTTCACCGCACACTGGCTCTGGCATTTCAAGTTATCAGTCATTTTCACATGCCCACTCCGCTAAAAGGGTGTTATTTTTAAGGTGGTATTATAACAGCAAGCTAACAACTTTTTCAGAATTCCAGTTCAATAGGAAGCTATTCAGTAAGAGCTAAAGGACTCTTTAACTCTGTTGCAGCAAATTACTGCAACAGATTTCTGCAGCGTTTTGAAATCTCACAGCACTTTGGATGAATGAAAATAAGTAAAAAGAAGCCAAGCAGATTTTCAAGTTTAAAGGAGTACAACATACCACAGCTCTTCTCAATGTGCTGTTTACATAGCTGACTAGGGAATTTTACAAAAATACAGTCAAGGCAGCTAAGACTGCTAAATGGTGGCAAAATGACTGGTCACAGCAGAAAATCAAGGAGTCTTATTGCTGTGACATAAAATAGACCTGAAAAACACAGTCATCCTAAATCTTCTTTTTTCATTTTCTATTGATGATCCTATCACTTCCCAGCTCCCATTTAGCGTGATTTTGGTCTGTCCCTACCACTCCCTCCCCTTCCTTGTCATTAAGCTTTAAGGTATCTCTGTGAAAGCCATTCCAATAGAATCACATTTGTGATGAAGAAGTGGCTTCACAATGCTTTCAGAGTTGCTTTAAGGCCATTCTGCAGTGTGTGCAATACTTCCGACTACTTTTAGCTGTTATTTCATGAAGACAAACCACTGAGAACAACAAAATTCCTGCCTCAAAGAAGCAACACTTTCCTTAGAGCTTTTGTAGGCAAGAAGTAAAGCAGGAACTGAGATTGAGATCACTGCAGTGTTGCTGTACAGAGCATTGTATCCTCTGCATCCACAAACAGATGGTGTTAATGCCTACAACACTTATCAACAGACATATCAGTATTCAAAATTAACAGTGCCAGGAGTCACACTTCAGAAGCTACAGGGCAAAAACCAAACAGATTAGAGGTTTGGACTTGCCTACGGTGAACATTTGGAGCATAATTCACAGCAACTGACTTCCTGAGTCATAAGCCTTTCTCTGCTCTTTCTTCTTATTTCATGGTTTAACCCTCAGCTAAAATCAGGACATCTTATAAGAATAATTATATGCTTAATTCAAACCAGAAGACAGTCATTTTATCAAATCTCTATATATTGTTATATATATTGCAGAGCCCCTATGTCTTCTTTACCAACAGCTACAGAAAAATAACCCCATGGACTTGAAAATATTAACACCCTCTACCATGTCCATTCAGAGGTATTTTAATTTAATTTTATACACAAATAACACCCTACAAATAGTGAAAAGGGATTTTAAAATTTCTACTGACCATTAGACATATTATTTTTTGAGGGAAAAAAATCCCAACAAACAAATAAGTGAGGGGCATGAAAACTCATTCATATAAATGTACCATTATATGTTTTACAGCAAGGTAGGAGAAAAATTAATACTCAAGAAAAACAGCAGATAACAACAGTGTGCTGCCATCCTTCTGCTTTTCTGACCTTCACAATCCGTACCATATTACTTCTCTTTTGCAGCCTTCAAACACTGTTACATTGGCCAGTTTTCAGACTGATAACTCTAATAAACAACAGCTAAATCCATTCATGTGGTCGAAACAAGAGCTGGTATTCAGTAAACAACTCAGAGGAGCTTTCTCAGTGTTTAGATCAGAGACAGGAAAACAGAAACTTAGACCCTTATTTGAATCCTGTTAGTACAGCAAAGGGAGTTATTTTTCTTAGATTTTCTTTCATACTGTGTCTTTTTTCCAGATAGGGACATTCAATCCCACTGTTATTCTTGTTTGGGTTTTCCACTTGTTTTCTGTGAGAAAGGAGTAGTAAATCCCTCCTTATTTAAATATTACAGCTGGGATCAAACCAAATTATCAAATCCAAAACATACAGCCTGGACTTAGAGAAACTTGGCCACAAAGTAAAATACTATGGTCAAATATGAGTGAGGGTGGGGGCTGAGGAGGGCAGGATGTATCAACTCTGTGGTGGAACTGCAGGGTTTTCCAAACAAGCCATGCTAGAAAACAATTCCTTTTATTGCTCCTGTTTTTAGAGAGAACATCAGAGGTTTCTCAACTCCATACCCTACGCACACCAGAACTTACAAGGTAATTTGGTGCATGGTTTAGCATTTAAGAGCCATTCTCACAACTAACCCAGAGTCTTGGTTTATTTTTAAAACACCTCACATACTAAACCATTTATTTTCTTTCAAAACCTGCAGTCAAATTAAGAACATCAAGCTGTAAATACTCAGCTAACTGGTCTTGTGTTATGCCCATGCTTTTCCTTAAATTCAAATGTTGCCTTCCAGCTTCCCCCAGGGAGAGTTCCCTTAACATTCAACCATGAAACTCATCTGACAAAGAGGCAAGGGGAAAAAAAAATCCTTCCTCTCTCTTTTCTTCTCCCATGGGCACACTGCTGAGCTTTAAGATCCCTGTAGGGGATTCATCACCTACAAGCATGAAGCTGATACAGCAAAAGAGCAGGGAGGAATAGCTAACTGCCCCTAGGCTTCTTCTAGCCCTGTTACAAGGAAGCTACAAGCTGAAAATCAGTTTCCCTCGGTCTGCCCTGACATCCCAAGAGCTCCGGGACTTTTCACGGTTGAACAATGCTGCACATTCACTATTGAGGTCTGAGGCACAGAGACAAACTGAGAGGCCACTACACTTGTATTATTCCACTACGTTCAGCCTGTTACCACAGCTATTAGCTGGCATGCTCACTTTTCAAATCCCCATCTCTTTGGAAACCCTCACTACCATTATTTTATTACAAAGAGGCACAGGTCAAAAGATGCTTGGCTAGGCATTTTCCTGCTCTCCTACCTACAACATATTAGTCATGTAGGTAGAATTTTGGTAACAAGCATCTCACTTATACAGTTATATAAAAATTCTATTGCTATTGGAGTGTTTTATTTAAAAGATTTTGGTAAAAGATCTGTGAAGTCTGTGTAATTTGAATCGGTAACAGAATTCAAACAGATGATCAGCCATAACTATTTAGTAAGATACTTGAACTGAATCAGGGCTTGCAAATAATTTCATTAATTATGTTCAGCAAAACAGAAGGAAGACAGTTCTCCTCCGTGTCATTTTTCTTATTTTGCATCAGTTTATATACACAGCCTTAGATTACATCAGTTACACTTATTTCTACATCCAAAAGCATTTATTTCTCAACAGAGTAAGCTGTAAGAATGGCTATATTCTTCCCCAGTACAAGTAACATGAGAAGAGTAAAACAGGTCACTTTTGCATTGATTGCTCAGCAATCAGTTAATAGAACACCAAAAGATATTAAAATTTCCACTTCAATGATTTTTTCAGTGAAAAAAGTTCTTTATGAGCTAAAACCAAAGAACTTGAAACATTTTAAATCTTTAAAATATGCCAATTACAAATTTGTTGCAAAATATTTTGAAGGTTAGAAAAACAAGCTGGGAGATACATTCCCCTTCTGAAGAAATTAGAGCAAAGTTCCTTGAAACAATGACAAAGGCTTATGGCACTGAAGGCCTGAACACCATATAGCAAGAAGAGTCAAACTGAATGTGGTGGTATTGCTGTCTTTCGCATGGCAATTAATGTAGCTGACCTCTACTTAGAAAAATGCAACAGCAAAAACTGGAGGAGATCCATTGCTAAACCACGATGTTTACATGTACATTCATGGACCGAAAAGAATGAGTATGGGTAACAGATGACCATGGGTGAGAGAACTTCCATGGCAAAATTACCAAAGACACTGGAGTCACAGCTGTAGTGATAGAAGCATCTCTCAACAAGCACAACAGATATACAACGTAATTATCAGGAGGGGGCTTCAACATCAGTATTCCCTTTTGCCCTTTACAGTACAATATAAAGCCATTTTTAGAAGTTGATGAACAATCTGTGTTTCTAGAAGTGAAACATTTATCTTGACAGAGCATTGCACAAACTCGAACCCAGTGTAATCATTACGTTTAATGAATGTTGATTTTGTTGTATATGTGGGTTTTTTACAACTTATTCCTACCTAGGGGAAGAAGGATTTCCTGTGTTAGAAGAATATTCAAGAGAAAGTCCTGGTGCTGCAGACAATTCACTAATATTTTTGCATCTGCTAATAACTCTGTCTTAGAAGAATGCTTGATGGAAAGGAATGTGGGAGGATAAAAGCACAAGAAAGTTAGAATGGAAGTCCTAGCCACTTAATATCTTAACCAGTCTCTACTGCCAATTTATAGGATTTCGAGCTGTGATCTCCATTTTATTGATTTTCTTAGCAGTCCCATGCTAACACTGACATACAGGAATGGGATTCAAACAAATATCATCAGGATTTCTCAGATTTCTTACTGGAAGGAAAATGAGGCTTTTTTGTTTTCAGGTTCTACATAACCTGAAAGTGACAGTTCTACTCCAAGTTGAACTATCAAGCTCCAAGACAGTTCAAACTCCAAGTCTGTCAGCACTCTGTCTCTTGCATCCAGAGTGGCAAGAAGCATATTTAAGATAAAAGACCTGATAGTCACGATTAGCAAACAGGAAAATAATTATGGAGTATGCACTGAGTGTGTGACACTCGAGCTCACCATTTTCCCCCCTGTATTGACATTCCCTTCTCTTATGTTTGCTTTTCTCTTTTCAAACTAACATGATTGGTTTAGGAATGTATCACTGATACTGATTCTGCTTTGAGCCTGTAATACTACTCTACACATAGTGATGTAGCTAGGAATTCTTCCTTAGCAGTCCCTCTTGTCCTCCCATTTATCCCCTTTGTTACTAAGATGAATGGACGTGGGAAGTGAGAGCTTATACTGTTAGTTTAAACAAACTAAACAACTCCATATTCTCATCTGAAACAAATTCATTTTAAGAAAAATAAAATAATAAATAAATAAAAATTCTTAAGACTAGCCAAAGTGGAACAGAAGATGTATGCATGTAGCACACCAGGGCTTCCAAATTTCCAAAGTGTTTAGCCATGGGCTTTTCCTATATGAGCTTTAAGGAAACATTTATTGAACTTATAAAGCAGACTAGCCATCCTACTAATATTTATATATTAAAAAAAAATCATACTTATTATAGCTAGGTATCAGCAGCCCAAGAGAAAATAATTTTTTACCTACTAAAACACAAGCTGTTCTTTGTCACCACAGTCATCACATAATAGGCCAAATAAAATGTTTGGTTGGGATTCCATTTATATTTACATCTAAAACTTTAAAATTAAATAAACATTTTCTGAAAAAGGAGCTATGTTTTGACATGCAATAAAATTTAAATGGCGCTGGCATATTTTATGTATGCATGTAAGTCCTGAGCCATTACTGTGAATGATTTACCCTTTACCATCCTCACAGCAAGTGAGTTGTGCCTTACACTTGAGCTGATACCCTGGGGTCTGTCTCATGCATTTGGTTAGATGAAAAAAAAAGAAGCCAGAGTGAAGAAAAGCTGGTAACAGTGAACATAAGTCATGCTTCTCAAGATTATCTGATACCACAACTTAGAGGTGCTCTTGACTGGAAAATTGATGGCAGCCAAAGAGGTCATCAGAAATTCCCATTTGAAATGGAAAGGACTTAGTACATTTTAAGAAGCAGAAATAAGCATCACAGTGAAGGCAGAGATTATACACAATGAAATTTAAGCAGTTTGCAGTTTGTCTGGTAACTTTGAGGTTCATCTCACAGAGCTTTATGTCACAGCAAGGGAATTAGACCACAGCCCCTAGAACAGCCTTTTGCTGAGGGTTTCCAGGTTTGTTGTTCCTTGTCAATTCTAAGCACTCAGAGCTTCAGGCAAGGGGAATCTGAAGGAGTATGGTAACTTTAGAAAGCAGATCCTGGAGCTAGATATTTAGCTTGTGAAAGCAACAGTAACTCACTGAGTTTAATAGCTGACAAAAAAATTTTAATAGCTGCTCGGTGCAGAGGGCAATTTCCATCTGCTGTGGCTCCTCATTTGCCACATTGAGAACACTAGGTTCTGCCATGCTAGGCCCATGAGTCACACTGCACCTTCTGCCACAAATTCCAAGCTAGGGCATGGCTGGTTCTCCTCCAGAACAGCTACCCGGTTGCACTGGCAACAAAGGCCCCAGCTGCTGAGTCCATCGGATCAGAAACAGCATTATGCACATTTGATACTTTGCTGCAGTAGATAGAGCCTTATCTAGTCTTAAGTCTAGTGTAGAAGCCATCTCACATGTGTTTAGATGACATGTAATCACCGTAGTGTCCTCTGTCACTGCAACATACTCAGAAATGTATTTTTTGTGTCATAAGAAGAGAAAAAAATCTTCAACTTTATGGATATTTATGCATTACACATGCATAACATAATAATCATCTGTTGCCAGATGATACAACTTATTTTGAGAGAGAAGGATGAAAACTTGACTTCTTGTCATACCACACTATTACAACCCTTCACTTTTACTAGGAAAGTACAGAAAAAGTTGAGTAGTTTTGCTGTCTTGCCTTCCAAGTGTGATAAAAGTAGGATTGGTCTTAGGTTGCTGGAGCTTAAACGTTTGATGGATATAATACCTCAAGTCAGAAGACAGATAAGCCTACTCTTCCTTCTTCAGCACATACATGCACAAGTGACTCAGGACACTCCTAAGCTTGGGGTCAGAGACTGTATGCCACGAAAAAACACTTAAGCATGCAGATCTGGTAAACAGATTCTTTTCTGAATGTTTTAGACTCCCGCATTTCCCTGCTTGTCACAATGGTAAGGGCATTTCAGGATCTTCATGCAGAGTCAATGGTCTTGACTTTTCAAACCTGCCTCACTTGCTGCCTCAAAGAGGAGGAACGGATAGTCTTGACTTTGTTGAGCCTACTTTTATAGTGAAGAATAAATGGCTGAACTAATTGCTAGTCAATTTTACAGTTGTATGTAGAAGATGTGTGAATAAAACTTTTAAAAAATAACCTTTTATTACAGCACATGAAATTCAACAGGCATTCTCATGAAAGAAGAAGAGGGTCTCTCTTTTGGGCTTGGGGTTCTTTTTGAGTGTGTAAAAATCTCTTATGCAAGTATACTCCCCCCTTGTTGCGTTAGGCTCAGTTTACACTCTGATCATAAAAAGAGATGTTTCCTTCTGTAGTTGTTACTCTATACTTCAATCCCCCACCTAAAAAAGCCATACTTTTAAAAACAGACATGTCAAAAGGTTAAGAAATGAACAAATATATTTTTTCTAGCTGTAGAAAAGCAGATGACAAACTCAACCCTCTGGATCACAGCAGAAAGGCACTACTAAAGTGAATGTCTGGTATTGGTTTGAAATGGCAATGAAGAAGTGGATTAAATTAATACAACAAAGAAATAAACCACTGAATTAAGGAATAATTTAAATTTTAAAAATTGGATGATCTCTAAGTATTGAGAAAAGCATCTTGACTGATACATGATTTAGTATATGCATTGTAAAGACAAAGCGAAATCCATTATAATAAATAATGGATTTGAACAAGTACTACTGAAACAGTAACTACAGTATATTAGAAATAATCATGTACCAAAACAAAGGTTGCTCAGATTGGACTACACTCATTTTATATATTGACATACTCATTTATAAGAGAGGTCATATCGAATTTGTAATGCTCCTAACTATTTGATACTTTGCTTTCAACATTTGGCTTTTGCAAAGGATACAAAATGATCTGTATTTTTTTCCTCTGCTTGTACCCTTTAAACCAAACACGACTTAAACAGAAAGTTACCTTCTTTGGCAGGGTGGAAAAGGGATTTCCTAAGGCCTTTCTTTTCTCCTCTTTCCTCCCCACCCTCCACTGAATGAAATTAAAGGTCAGTAAGCATTCAATGAAGTGGAGAGCCCCAGGTTATAGAAATAAATGAATTAGAAAAGCTATCCAAGATTATAAGAACTGAACAATCTCTAGGCCACTCTTCAACACCCAGACATGGTTGTGGAAATAGACTTGGTATCCTGACATTGCTAGCAAACATGATTAAAGTATATTTATATGCATTGCAGAAAAAAATGCATCATACACAGGCAAAACATACCTCCCCATACAATGCTTTTGTCATACCGAAGATTAACTCCTAAAGCAAACAGTCATATAGTGCATTTTCCATCTGCTGATCTTTTGTTCTCAGACACAGGAAAAATATTTTCTTACTCTTTCCATTGGTTATAATAAAAGAGTGATCTGGTTTATAGGCAAGTCAAAACCCTTGAAAGAAGATTAAATGCTAATATGAGAATATCATAGCCAGTGAGCAAAACACATTCAGGTTCTCAATCTTCAGACCAGTTCTGTCCCAGGGCACTCTTTCAGAGTCACTTTAAATCCATGTAAAGCCCACCTGTGGGCTTGCCTCTCTCCTCTCAGTCTAGATCACATACTCTCAAGGCCTGCTATTGCTCACAACACCAGTAATGGTCCCGTGGCCTCCCAGCTCAGCTTTCACCTGTACCAGATTTCTGCTCAAGTTTGTCAGCTGCCTGCAACTGTTCATACCAAAGTGAGAGAGGGGCAGGAGTACATGTTCAGAGGCTACAGGGGGAAAAGGGGTGTCTGCTCTCTTCCTGCACCAAAGTGTCTGTAAACGTTTGGGAGAACAAAGGTACCTGCACTCTGGAGCTGCGCAAACCGTCAGCTGTCCCCAAAACTGGACACCTGATTTTTGCGGGTTCAATTAGAATATATGCCTGTTCCCTTACCTATCGAAGGACCTTAGGGTAGGGGTTGCAAGCTATAAAAAAGTACAAGGAAAGAGCTTGATAACAGATAGGCAGACGGATGGACTATGGCCTCTTTTTATTCTCATTTAAATATAGGCTTAGCTTCAGGCATACAGTTTCATTGTTTTAACTGGATGTATAACAACTAACAACACATGTCTAAGTGCACACACAACATATCAGTTTCTGGATAGATATTGCTTCCTATTGTCTGATTAAAGCAAAACAGTTGCAGTAAATCTCAGTGGCTTCAGAGGTACAGTTTGGGAATTTGTACCTTCTGTTAGAGCTAGTTCCTTGGGGCAGCGCTTAATGCATTTTTCTCCTTTCTTCCCACTTTCTCCCAGAAGAAGTATAACTTCACCTCAATCCACCTTCTGCTGAGCATTCACATGGAGGCCACGGCATACAGGTGACTTATTTCAAAGCATAGAAAGGTAATTAACTTGTTTTCCCCCGAAAGCCAGGCTGCTAAATGGAATGCTTCTGCAAAGGTTTTTGTAAAATTAATCAATAACTTTTTATTTTTATAGTTAGCAATTTTTAGAGAGAGGAAATCTTCCCACACAAAAATGAAACCAGACTTGTATGTGAGACTACGATCTGCCTGATCTTTGACTAAAGAGCTACTTATGCTTTCACATGTCTCTGTGCAACACACTTCCACAAATAAATCACTAGAGATAAACCAACATTAATAATAGCAGAAATAAGGCATTGTACTGACATAAAAATAAAAAAATACTTTGCACTTTTATGGTTTCTGCAAAAAATCAGCATAAAACTTATCTGAAAAACAAACTCTACAGTTTCTCTCTGTATCTTCCTCTCACCCGTACCCCCACCTCAAAGAGAAATGGCAAATGAAATACCCAGGAATAACATACTTAGCTATAGAAGAATAAAAAGCTATGTTACAACACTATATCAACCCACACAAACTGCAATATTTGCCACTCAAGTAGTGAACTGAAGATAGTTGGGTACATCACTGAGATGAACAAGCTGCAAGGGCCAAAGGGCCAGATCATCTCAGCTATGATAGGATTCAACCAATACAGGAAAAACTCTCCTCAGAAAAATTTTGGCATGAAAGTACAGGGTATCAGTATTTGACATTTTTCTTGCTATGTCATTCTTGGAAATTAAAGTTACCTTAGAAATTAAATGAAGTATTGCAGTAAACTTCCTATTTCAACTGACTCAACAGTCACTAATTGCTAACTGTAGTACATTATAGAGCAGTCCCATAATAAAAAATGGTCTGGTTTTAGGATCTTACAGAAACTCCAAATATTCATGAAAATCTATGGAGGAAGAAGGCAAAAGTGGGAAAGATGGAAAAGGTGGAAGAAAAAAGAAAGGCTTACCCTTACTTGTCCTACAGTAAATGCAGATTCATTTTCACTGGAGGCATAACGTTGTACACACTGTACTTCTCATTTAGCCCAATAACAGATAATTAGCTACTGCTGGTTTCAAACATTCTAGAAATGCTCTTGTCCAGAAACACGCCTGCAGAGTAAGCCTCCCCACTCGCACCGTGATAACTTCTGCACTTGTGAAGCTGTGTAACTGGTTAGTCTCTTGGAGACATTCAGCACAGGATTAACGAGAGGCTAAGAGCCATCCTCTCATTCCAATTCTAAAACCGCAGCTTTGATACCACAGCTGGACAACTGCCATCACTGCAGGCCTCAAAGAAGAACATGGCTTAAAAAACAACAGAAAAGTGCCTTTTGGGAAAATTCTTCCTCCCCCATCTGCTGCTCTGCAGCATCTTCAGCCTCCTCAGTGAGTTGTTTATTCCACCGCCAATTTTGCATTCCAGTTCCAGAGCGCTGCAGGCACACCAAGGAGTATCTTTCAATTATTTAAGTTTGGGAATCCTCCAGAACTGCTTTCCATAAGCTGTCCGGGAAATGCTGCTTGGCAAATTTGCACTGTGGCTAGGACTCAAAATCCTTGTACAGACTACATAAAGGACTGATGGAAAAGACTTTCTTAAAATAGTAGCTTCCCCACCACCACACACACATACACACTGCGTCACTAACCTACACTGACATAATCTCTCAAGTGAAACAAGAAGAAAACTTTGATTTTCTTGATTTTTCTCCCATAAAAAATTAATTGGTTGGATAGTAAATATTCTGTAAGAAATTAGGAACAACAAAAAAAAGAAAACTCTCAAACTTCAGAGCACGTGTTAACATATGAATCTTTCTTTATTCTCTCTTAAAGACACACCTTAAGTTACTGAAGTTACCAACGAGCATCAAAGCCACATACATGGACACCTCTAGTAAAACCAGAGTAAAATATACCAGTCTAACTTCTTTCCCAAAGGTGATGTGAATACCATATTTTCTTCTTTCTTTTTTTTTCAAATACAGTTACAGAATCATAGAATCATAGAATAGTTAGGGTTGGAAAGGACCTGAAGGTCATCTAGTTCCATCTCCCCCCTGAGGGACACCTCACACTAAACCATGCCACCCAAGGCTTCGTCCAACCTGGCCTTGAACACTGCCAGAGATGGAGCACTCACAACCTCCCTGGGCAAACCATTCCAGTGCCTCACCACCCTTGCAGGAATGAATTTCTTCCTTATATCCAATCTAAACTTCTCCTGTTTGAGTTTGAACCCATTACTCCTTATACTGTCACTACAGTCCCTAATGAAGAGTCCCTCCCCAGCATCCCTACAGGCCCCCTTCAGATGCTGGAAGGCTGCTATGAGGTCTCCATGCAGCCTTCTCTTCTCCAGGCTGAACAGCCACAACTTTCCCAGCCTGTCTTTGTATGGGAGATGCTCCAGTCCCCTGATCATCCTCGTGGCCCTCCTCTGGACTTGTTCCAACAGCTCCATGTCCTTTTGATGTTGAGGACACCAGAACTGCACACAATACTCTAGGTGAGGTGTAACGAGAGCAGAGTAGAGGGGCAGGATCACCTCCTTTGACCTGCTGGTCACGCTCCTTTTGATACAGCCATGAATGGACAGAGATGTGTTTTCTGTGGTTTTGTTTGATTGTTTGAGGTTTTTTAATTAATATTCTTTTTAAAGTACTATTCTTTCTAATCCAAAACTAAAAGCTTGCAAACCTTTAGAAAGAACAGAAATTGGAGGAAAAGAAAGAAAACATTACTGACATGCAGCTGCATAAGTAAGAAAGTGTATTTTTCATTTTTAAATACAAGTCTCAACCTGGAACAAAGAGTTAACAAAAGCAAGATCTAAATTAACTGAGAAAATTGCAGTGGTATATAGCATTCCTTTTTAGCAAAGACAAAATCATGTTTCTTGCGTGAGATCAGTTTTACATATATATAATGTCAACAAATAAGCTAGAGGTAGAGAGCCATGCAAAATAAAGAATCAGATGCTGATGTTTGATGATCATGTGGTAATAATAAACACTGATCTATTAAAAAGAATTTAAAACCTTGAAGTGTACAGGAGTTTATGGCACAACAGCTTAAATCAAGGAGTAGAGCAATTAGAACATATTTAAAACACCTAGCACTGCTCACCATTGCTGGTCATGTTCTCTCTGGCTTCTAGTATCGGCAGTACAAAGCATACCTGAGTAAAGTGTTCATAAAGAGCAAAAATATTACTTGAAATTATCCTATCATTAAATGATAAGTTCTAGCTGTATTGGAGGGAAATACATATACTGCCTAAGCACCAAGTTGCATACCAATTGCAATTTATTGCCCCATCAGTGTTTGTCAAACAGTGGCAATACCGTTCCGTGCATGCTAAACAGTAAATTGAAAAGAAAGCTCCTGGAAAATACAGTGAAATAACTTCAGTAGTTGTGAACATCACCAGCTACACACTGGATCTGCTACAAATACACTCCACAAACATAACTAAAATACCTTCTGGGTAGTGGCCAGTACCCTGTTCACTTAAGTTTCAAGGAGACTACCTCCTTTCATGCATTATGACCAAAGTTTGCAACAAGGAAGCTGCAAATGGCAAAATATTAATTAATACAGGTTTTTCATTAACTCTTTTTAACATTCAGAGCTGTATTAATTAAAGATAAAGCAAGTTTACTCCCTAAAATTATATTAAAATATGAACTGAATCACGGCTCCTAGAGAAATAATGGAAATCATGTCTTCAGATAGACTTTACAAAGCTCAATTTTAAATTGGAAAAAAAAAAGCCCTGCCAAATTCTGAGGTTTAATTAGTCCTGGCAGGTCTGGACCACTGGGAGTATTTCTGTAATTTCAATCATCAGAATAATTATTGAAGGTTTTTAGGTTGGATAGCAAGGAAAGGAGATGGGACAGCAGAGGGGAAGGAGCAGAGGAGGCAGCCTGTTTCTCACTGTCAGCACAGCAATTTTTAACTTCTCAGTTCTGTACCTACCTTTGATCAAAAAAGTAAACCAAACTTGACCCAGTAATAATACTCAAAGCCTGTGTACAAAATCTTGGAAACTAATTTAATCATCTTCCAGTTCTCTCCCCCAGGCAACCCTAAGCAAATGAGCTACATCTTCCTGAACAAAAACTCACAAGTAAATGCAGGGTTTGTGTTTTCAGTTCCTTCCTGTGCGACCAGAAACAGATTTGTTCATTTCATTACTGTAATCTGCATCCAAGAATTTGGAGATTTTATATTACACTTGTACAAAAATGCACTGACATATTTCATGCACCTTTCTAATACACCTGAAGAATTTGGAGGAAGCAGGGTTTGAATTTCAGCTCTGCATATCAAAAAGGAAACAACAGGTAATACCTGACCGAGTTCCAAGTTTCACCTATTTTTAACAGCCTTGGATTTGGCCACCACGTTCAAAAATCAATAGTGGCTCAATTCAGCAAACAGCAATGCACACTTTTATCTTTATCACACATGCTTAACTTTGCTCTTGCAAGCAAAGAATGAAGGACAGAACAATCTCACTTTTCTTCATAAGCAAAGTTCCTCACTTAAATGTTAAACATATCCCACACGAGTTTACTTAGAAGTTTTATGTCCATTAATTAACTAACAACTCTTCATTTTTTTTCAATTATAATCTCTTCCATCACAATTATGCATCTTTCTCAGGCTGTGACAACACCACAGCTCTATTGTGGACTGTATTATCTTACAGAGAAATTTTATTTGTTTGGTTTTAAGTATGCATTTTTACAGAGTAAAAACTACAAAAGGGATTCTCCACAATAAACAGAAAGGTCAGAGACCAATATATAATAGACATACTGAGGAAAAGACAGGTAGGGACATATGACAACTGTAGCTATTAATTTCTGAGCAGGCATTTACAACGTACAGATGCAACTGTAGCAGCAGAAGGGCTACCACCTCTCATAACATTGCTCAGCTTACATAAGGAGCAGCCACAGGACCATCAAGTCCATCATTGTTGGACTATGTTTAATGGTAATTTAAGTGAACACTATCAGTATAGTCTAGATACAGAATATAAGCATCCAATTTAGATTCATACTATCAAAGTAGCGAAGAATACAAGTCTTTTTACAGACACTAGGATCAAACGCTAAACAACTTCTCTCTGGGCAAAAGTCATAGGATTGTTTGGGTTGAAACGGACTTTCAATGTCCTTTAGTTCTGCTTAGGGGCACTTTCCACTTAAACCAGTGTCCTGGGTTCAGCAGTTGCAGTCAGTTTTTCTTCTCTTTAGTAGCTGGTGTTT
>NDXB01007659.1:121832-158465 GCA_002631895.1 Agapornis roseicollis | reverse complement strand
CAAAGTTTTGTTGGGGGCCCAAAAAAACGGCCCCCCCGGTGGGGGCCCCCCCCTCCCCGGGGGGGGGGGGGGGGGGGGGGGCAGAGCAGACCTTTCTTGGGCTTTTGCTTAGACCTGCTCTTCCCTTAAGGCCAAAGGCTGAGACCAGCTCAGCTTCATCACCTGCCAGACCTCTGTTTTCACAAGCAGAGTGCTCCTATGAACAGGCTTTCAACACCCTGCTGAGTGCACTACTATTAACCCTGTATGAGCACGGGATGAATGACTGAAGGAAATGATGAATGAAAGCATTCCCCCAGCCCAGTGCAGTGAGCCCTTGCAGTTCTGTCCTCGGAAACCTGCAATTACACGTAACATAAATAGGACTTGTGATTTGCAGGTATTCAAAAGCGAAACTCAATTAATAGGATTCATTAGTTCTAATTGGCTGTAATGGGAAGGTTTAAAATAACAGTTGCTCTTTCCAGAGTTGTGCAACCGGCATTTCAGGAGCCACTTTCCTCTTTCCCTATCTAGCTCTGAGCTGCAGAGGCATCACTGATGGGTGGTACAATAGCAGGGAGAGCTTCCTGGAGACCATCAGCTAATCAATACTTTTAAGTGAGCTCCTGGGCTAGAAGAGCTCTCCAGCAACCCCACACGGGAACAGCCTCCCACTGCTCACATCACACCAACACTTTTCCCTTGGGGTTGCTACTGCCAAATCCCTGACCAGGTTTTCTTTTGGCCACAGCATCCTTTGTAAAGGCCACAGCCGAGTACAGCACGTCTCTGCCTGATCAGAAGGTTACTTTGGAGAGCTGGAGGAAAGCCAGGAGTTCAAGCAGATTTAAAGGGAAGCAAGCCATCCCCTGAGGCAGACAGCACAGTGGTGGCCAGGTTATTCTTAGCCTTGGTTAGATGGGAGAGCCCTTTGTCAGTCCCTGCATATGTCAGGAAAAGCACTGTGAAAGGGGGCACAGGTGTCTGGCAATGCCATAGGGCTCTTTATTTCTTCCATCTCCTTGTCCCCGGGTCAACCAGTTGACTACCCCTGGCCTGAACCAGCCCCTAAGTCTGAAAGGGCACAGTGCACTGCACTGGGGATCACTGCGGTTTGGGACTGGTCAACCAGTGGGACTTCTCAGGTACCTCCTACAGGTTCTCTGCTGGCAAGGTGAGCCATGGTCTGTTCAGGTCAAAACCAGTCTCATCAGCTCTCCAAGCCACAGTTGCCCCAAAGCAGTGACCCAAGCCCTGCAGCCCCATCAGGTTTCTCATCTGTGCCTCCAAACCACATCCAACCCCTTCTGCAGGAACGCTAATTCCCAAACCGCGCTCAGTATTTTGATGGAAGTATGGGGGATTCCCTGAACCACAGGTGATTGCTGATTGCTCCTCAGTTTAAGTGGAGATGATGCTTTGCTGGTGCCTGTAGATGTCATAGAATCATGGAATGGTTTGTGTTGGAAAGGACCTCAAAACTCATCCAGCTCCAACCCCTGCTGCGGGCAGGGACCCCTTCCACTGGAGCAGCTTGCTCCAAGCCCCTGTGTCCAACCTGGCCTTGAGCACTGCCAGGGATGGGGCAGCCACAGCTTCTCTGGGCACCCTGTGCCAGCGCCTCAGCACCCTCACAGTAAAGAATTTCTTCCTTATATCCAACCTAAATCTCCCCTGCTTCAGTTTAAACCCATTCCCTCTTGTCCTATCACTACAGTCCCTGATGAACCGTCCCTCTCCAGCATCCTTGTAGGCACCCAAGCACAGTGTAATTAATGAGCGTGGAGATACCCCAAGGGTACAGCACACTGCATTTCTGAGCTTCAATATCCCAAACCTGAGACTTAAAGCACCTCGGAGTGTGCCTAGGCCCCCCAGACCTGTGAACCACCTGTACCACAAGGGAGCAAACCCCATTCCCACCATAGGGAAAGACACTTTGGGATCTTTCATTACCTCTGAAGCAGGGAACATGCGGCACTGCCCGTGTCCCGGGAACCAGCCCCTTTCCCAATAAAGCCTCTGATTGACTTGACCGCAGCAGGGGAGCAGGGTGATAAGCGCTGTTTGTTGTTCCTGCTGCGTTAACATTCCCTGGCTCCTGGCTCCAGCACTTGCTCAGCTGATGTTCACTTGACAAAAATAACCATGGCGCCGGGTGTTTTGTGCAGTTCATTTTAACCCATTGTCAACAAAGCCTTGTGGGCTGCGGCAATGGGGGAATCAGCATGGTTTGGGGTGAGACAGAGTAGGGGTGAAACAGGAAACGAGCCGGGTGGGGAAATNGTGTTTTGTGCAGTTCATTTTAACCCATTGACAACAAAGCCTTGTGGGCTGCGGCAATGGGGGAATCAGCATGGTTTGGGGTGAGACAGAGTAGGGGTGAAACAGGAAACGAGCCGGGGGGGGTGGGGAAATGCTAAAGGCAGCCACAAGAGCTGCTTTCATACTGGGGCTTCTGGGGCGGCAGCCAGGAAGGGTCAATGGTGTCGTGCCCAGCCTGCAACGCAATGCAAACAGAAACCACCACCCTGCTCCTTGGCACTGGTTTACCCAGGAATAAAGGCACTGTGATAGAGGCAGACCTGTGCTCCCAGAGCCTCCCTTCCCTCCATAGCCTGTGCAGTGTTTCCTGCAAGCACAAACGGGCCGCTGAGCACAAATGCAGATGATTCAAACTTCACGAGGAGCTGAGATCTGCTCTCCCCGAAGCTTCTTCCCCATCATCCCTGTGCTGCGGCTCCAGGCCTGAATACTCAGGGTCTTGCTAAAGGAAACACAATAACAATCGTCAAAACATCTAACTGCTCCCTGAGGACACATAACTGAGCCCTTCACAGCTGTTGGGCTGCAGCTTCCAATAACTCGGGTAAAAGATGCTTTCCTAGCTCAAACAGCCCAGTGTGTGTAAGACTTCCCCAGCTCCTTCATCTCCCAGCTTGGAAATCTTCCTCACCTTCCCCTCCCAGCATTTCGGATGGAGACAGAAGTGCTCATGGTCACTACACTCCTGCCTGATGCTGCCCAGCATCCCCGGGGATGTGCTTGGGATGAGTTCAGCTGCAGATACTATAAACCAGGGTGGATATTACTAAATAAGAGAGTCATGCGTCCTGCTCAAAGAGCAGGCAGACTCCTGCATGTACAGAGCTTTGTGTGTGTGTGTGTGTGTGCTTGTGCAGAAGTAGGTGAAAGAAATAAGCAGGTGAGTTGGGGTAAATACATCTTGTAAAGCACTCGGAATAATGCCATTAAATGTCAAAGCAATATCTTATTTCAGCCTTGCCAGCTCTTTCCCTACTGAGAAACCTTCTGGATGATTTCTGACCTGGGTGATTCACCTTCATCCTACCCACAGAAAGGACCCATGAGAGGGAGGGATGCGGGAAGCAGCTGCTCACACCCCATCCTGGTATGCTAAGGTCTTCAGCAGTGGTGCAGGGTCCAAGCTGGGCTTGCCTGCAGGGACAGAAGCAGCTCCTGCATGCCCCAGTCCCTCCAAACACAGCCGAGGTTGGCACTGGTAGTTTGGAGTCTTCTGGGATCAGCTCAATACAGGAAGATGCAAAGGGCCTTGGAAGATGATCCTTATGGAAAAGTCCTTCTCCAGTGACCCTTTCAGGAGGAAAGTATCCCCCAAATCATTAATACTCCTGTATTGCAGGAGTGCATCCCCTCTGCAAGAACATCATCACAGCCTGTTTGGGTTACGCACCAAAGCATCACCCCCGTGCTCATGCTCATCACTTCAGCTCCAGTAAAATACGCTGTCACATCCCAACCAAAGTGCTGGGACTGCTTTTTCTTCTCCACCCACCGCAATGTGCTTGCAGCAAAGTCGAGGTTCACAGCCTTATGCAATGCATCCTTATGGATGGGTCTTGTTCTGCTGCTTTTATGGCACATCAGGAAGTCCCTGAACTCCCCAGAATACAAAGCAGCACCTTCTTATGCCACAGATCCACTATTTATTCTTATGTGTATAACCCATATGCAGAGCATTGGATCAAGCAAAGGATGCTCCCTGCTCTTTACTCTTGTCTGCAGCCAGCTAAAAGGCTTCAGACAAACATGCACAACTTTTCAGCAGGGACACCCAGGCTCACACTGTCCCATGGATACAGCATCCCAGGATGGCCCCATAACCCACCCCCTGCAAGCAGAAATTCCCTGACCTGTGTGTTGGAAGCAGCCTGAGTGAACAAAACCACTCCCTCATCTTTGAAAGGATGATCTATAGAGCACATCTCTGGCCTGAATGGATGCTGCCTTCTC
The DNA here is from genome assembly GCA_002631895.1 of Agapornis roseicollis. Taxonomy (NCBI): domain Eukaryota; kingdom Metazoa; phylum Chordata; class Aves; order Psittaciformes; family Psittacidae; genus Agapornis; species Agapornis roseicollis. The sequence goes on along the minus strand of NDXB01007659.1, from coordinate 154,208 downwards.
TTAGCAGCAAGAGCAGGTTTATAATGTGAAAGATTTTACCTTCTTCGGCTTCCAGATCCACCAGTGAAGATACCAACACGCCCATCTCCTGACATTTTTTGCTGTGGGCCTTTGACTTCATGTGTTTAGTCAGATTCCCTGAAAAGAAGCAGAAAACATATTTTGCTCAATATGGCTCTTTTTTTCTCCCCCCATTTTGCAAGCTCAGCAGCTCCAAGTTAATAATTTGGCTCTGAACCAGACAAAGGAGGCCTCTGACTCTCCCCAAACCGCTATCCATTGCAAATCCCCTGTGACACAAGACTAAGTCCTCCCTTTCATTCCTCTGCTGCTGCGCTGGGATGGAATAGGAGGTGCTGGCAGGGTTGTGAGACGTTTCAGGTGTTGTGAAACCTGAAAAAACAGTTGTGGTACACATTTGGGTTTGGAGGCAGGGAAATCTTGGCTTGCTTTCAGCTGTGATGGTGCAGCAATGAAAAATGGTAGGAAAGTAGGGAAGAGAAACACATCTCAATCTAGTACCACCTCCCACCTCATCCCAGCACACAGGGTCACCTGCCTGGAGGTGAGGAGCTTCCTTGGCACCACAGGGAAAACTGCTACTACCAAAATGAGTGCTCGTGATGCCAGAAACAGGTTAAAATCCCCACAACCATCCCACAGGATGGCTCAGATGCTCTGGCAGGCAGTGCCAGGTTAAAGTCCTCTGCTCCCTGGAGCAGGAGACCTGAGCATCCTCTGAAGTGCCATGCACCAGGGCCTGGCAGCTTCATCCACTGGGATGTGGGGGCATTGGTTACTGCTCCAGGATGGTGTGATGGGATAACCTGAGGGCACAGTAGCACCTCTCTAATTCTAACTCCCACATCACAGGCAGGTTAACTAAACAGCTATGAACCCTGCTAATATCAAAGAGAAACACTGAGCAAAGGGGAGCCTTTGTTGAGGGTGAAAAGGCAAGGAGGTGGAATGCAGAGAAACACACAAGGTAGGAGAAAAAAGCAAATATGTCCTATTTTTCCCTTTCCTCTCCCACATTTCTTTATGGGCTGAGCTGCTGAGGAGAAGAAACCTGGGCTCTTGCTGAAGCTCCACCAAGGGCTGCCTCATATCCCAGCTGAGCATTCTGAGCTCACAGCAGCAATAGTGATGGGCCACGAGCCTGTCTGTCAGCCAACACCTGAGAGCAGGGCTGAGTACAGGGCTTGTTTCTCTCACCAAAATAGAAGAGGAAAAAAGGGATTCTCACACTTTATTCTACCCTTCAGCTGAGGACTGAGGTCCCTTGGCTGGTATCCTCAGCCTCCCAGTCCCTGAGCTAGGTGGGAGTATAAGAGAGCCTCTATCAACCTCTCCTCCTGCTGCTCTGGGTACTATAAATAAATAAGCAACCATTCATTGGAGCAGAGAATTACCAGTGATGCCCTGCCACCTCAGAAGAGGGCCATAACCATCTAGCTACCAAGTTTCTCTTTAGCCCATGAATTATTTATTTAGCCCATTTTGTACAAAATGGAATAGTTCCAACAGGAAAGACCGAGAGAGACAAAGGCTGACTATATATCCTTGTGTAGCTGGCACCCATCTAGGATGTGGATTCAAAGGATATTTAATAATTTAAATGCAGCATAGCAGCTCCAATAAGAGAGATGTATTACTTTTTAACTTCATGTCTAAATACCCTTACGCCCATGCTTAGGATGCTCAGGTATGAGGATGAGGGCAGCTTGGCTCAGGACTTTGCTCCAAATCAGACCTCTCTGTCTCCACTTTGGACCAGGGGTTTTGTTCTGGACCCAAAAACACTCAGGACTTTGTGTCCAGTTCTGACGAGACAGATGGACACAAGCTCCAGTGAATCGGGTCTGGATCCTGGTTCACATCCACAGATCCAGACAAGATCGGGCTGTCATGGACACCCCTGATCCCAGTGAATCACCATTGTTTTAAAGTGAAAAACTGCTTCACCAAACCCAACGAGTCCAAATTGTGGCCTCATGGAACTGGAATTCGATTTTGGACCTAACTAGCAAAAAGGCAAACTGACTCAGTCTGTTGAAATCAAACCCTGCTGCTGCCTGTCCATCACACGCATCACATCTTGGCTGGCAAAAATGACCCATCTTTGTGCAGTTACCACAGCAAAATCCCTCACTGGATTCTCTCCAGTGACAATAAACACAGAGAACAAGCCCAAGTAAATGCCTGGTGTGAGAAGGGGGGGTGTTGGTTAACCTGTGGTCTGTGGCACCTTCCCCATGATGGTAAGAGTGGGGAGGGGAGTTCCACCAGGCGTTTTGGTGCTACCATTATCCTCAAAGCAGGCTCATAAATCCACTGTATTACAAGCATCTTGTTGGCTAAACTGGAAGGGATTAACATCAATTACTTGAGGAGTTGATTGATGCAATGATTTGGGCAAGACTGGGACCTCCCCATACTTGAGGGAAGGACTCTGGTCCTCAGAGGTATCCAGCAGCCACCTAGGCCACTTTTGATGTCTGAAGGATGTTTATACACACAAGTTATCCCTACTACCTGTGCTCCAGTGCCATTGGCAGCAAACGCACACTCTACCCTTTTGCTGCTCTGTGCCCATCCCTTCACTGCACCTCTGCTGTGACTCAGCTCCATCCTGAGCAATAGTTTGACTTGACAAGCTATCACTGCCACTTCCCTTCTAATTGTCTTTCACTGGAGGCAACGGTCCTTGTGCAAGTCAAGGCCATGGCTTTTCCTCTGCCTTGCCCACCCAGGCTGCCTGCACAGGTGATACCAACCCCCCTGTACCAACGAGCATATGCAAAATACCAAAGGACCAATGCATAGCCAGCATTGCTTTCCTTCCCCTTCCACTTTTTCTGCTTCCCATCTTCCTTCATTCTTATTTGGTCTGATAAAGCAACATCCATCCACACATGCTGAGGAACAAGATAACCCTGCAAAGCTCCCAGTGCACATCCCCTTTGTGCGCAGTCTATCCATCTCCAGCTTTCTGCATGCACGCCATGAAGAAATCCCAGCAAAACAGGAATGCTGCTATCTTTTTAGGGAAGGGAGACTCAGCGGGCTGGATTCTCATCTGCCCTAAGCCTGCATCATTTTAAGGCAGTTAAAAGCTCGAGGCCCATTTACACCATCTGAGAAGTTGAGTTATTACCTTGGGAGCAATTTGGAGGGCAATCATATTTATCTTATCAGGGTTCTTCTTACAGTTTGTGTTTTTAGACCCCTTAATTAATGCTGGCAGGATTAAATGCTAAAGTCCTTCGGCAAGTTTCCAGTAAAATCAAGCACCACTTTGCCTAAGTAAAAGCTGGATACGAATCCTACAAGGAAGGACTCAAAGCTTCTTGTTGCCTTAAAGAGTTCTGGCTCACAACTTAAAAAAAAGAAGAACCAAACCCACTGAGCATTGCTTCCTTGGAAACAGTGGGAAAAACATACTTGGAGGAGCAAGAGAGGAACCAACACAAGGGGACGCTGGATTTCAATGGCAGGACAGCATCCCAAGCAGGTGAGTGCTCCTCACTAAGGGTTGTGTACCAGAAAGTTCCCAGATTTAAAATACACTGGCTATATTTAAATAAAGCCAGGAACCAGTGGAAATTGTGACCCCATCCCAACCACTGCTGCACTGGAGGACACGCAGTACCAGCACAGCACTCTCATTACCCCTGCTTGTTAACTATGTCATAGCGGCTGCTTAAGCTCTTCCATGTTGTGAGGTCTTATTCTGGACTTAAAGCAGCTTAAGTACTTGTGTTGTTTTGAGAAAGCTGGAATTCTAGCGTTCCAAAAGCACTTAAAGCAGCTTCGTAGGGACCAGAAATGATTTCCCAGTTAAATTTAAAGAGGGAAATTAATTTTTCAGAGTCTCCATGACCATATTTTTCAAACGTTAAAGCAAAACATAGGGGACAGAAACATGAAGATCCTTGGAAAAAATGATCCTGTCTATCCCGGGCGTGCACTGCGATTCCTATTTCTCCTCTTAAATGTGAACAATTTAATACCAACAAGAAGCCCCCTATTTCTCCTATGAAATGTGAACAATTTAATGCAACAAATTACCAGCTGCATGATCTCAGCATCCAAGGTGATGCTATTATACAGACATTCCCAGCTCTGCAGGACTGAAGGGTTTTCATACTCCTCTTCTAAAATACTATGCAAGGAGAGCAACAGCTTCTCTGCAAGTAGCAGACTCCCATTTTGCTGTGGGACACACTCACACACAGAGAATCAGCCATAGGCCAATGCTCTTCATCCCAGATAAACCCTTGAAATAGGCATTATGTGCGACAGGCTTTGATTTAGGTCTTGGTATGGAGGTAGTGTTCCCAGGTGAGACCCTAGGAGAAGGAAAGCTTTAATTTATGTAACTTATTAGGCAAAAGATTTCAATTCAAAAAACCCACTGTTATTATCTTTTCTTCTTATTGACTTAGATATTAAAGCCGAGAATCTGAAGATCTGCCTGCCTGCCTCTATTAATAGAGGCTATAAAATGTTAGCCGTCTTCTGGATCAAGCCTATCAGCTTGTGTTAGCCAAAGACTAATCTTCCAGAAAGGTGCCCAGGCTGGATTTGCAGATTTCAAAATACAGGGAATTAGCATATTTCCCATTGAGACTTGTGCAGAGCCTTAATAGCTGCACTGTTTAATACAAATAACAGCTAATATTTCACTTGAATTTGCCAGTTTTTTACTTCCAGCCCTCATTCCTTGTTATTTTTTACCTTTCCCTGGGAAGTTAAAGAGCCTTTTTGCTCACAGTGTTCCATGTCCTGTCTGGACCACTGGGCCGTTTTCTGTTCCCAGTGACACGTCTCACGCCACATTGCGTAAGGGAGCAGGCAGCAAATTCCTGAGGATAACTCCATCCTCCTCTCATTGGAGGTTTGTGACATCCCAAGGAGTGCGGGGGAACAAAGCCTCCTCCCATCAGTGGCTCCACAGGGATGCTCAGACCCTTTCCCTCTCCCAGCCGCTGAGGAAGGGCCCCAGCACACACAGTGCAGGGGCAATCTGTAAATCTCTATCTCAATCTGTGCTGCTATAACAGCAGTTAATTCTTATGGAGCTTCCAGCCAGTTGGACCAGCTCTGTAGTTTCCAGAGGAGGCTCAGCAGAGTGCTGAGTCTGCTGGAGCACTAATAATAATAAACTGAGCAGCCATAACCTTGCCTTTAAGGGCTGAGGGGGTAATGCATTTAATACATTAACATGTTCAATAACCTCAGTGCCTGTCATGTGCTGATTTAAGGAACTGAAAACTAATTTATTAAAGGAAGACTATGGCTGAGGACATGAAGAAGTCTGGTGTCTGGAAACTGTGAGTGGACCAGACTATCAAATGGATATCTTCAGCCAACAGGCACTGATGTCCTTTATGCAAGCACCTTTTAAATTAATATGAAGTTCCTTGTCCCTTCTGACCTCCAAGCAAAGGCAACAGCATTCACACAGCGAGCTGCTCCATACGCTTCAGCCAGAAACGTAAAGCAGTCTTAAGTAATCAAAACATGAGGGTCTGATGTGAGTCTGAACGAGGACAGAAAATAGCTGTGGAAATGGATAATGTCTGCACAGGAGGGGAATGGATGTGCCAACACTGATCCACATCCCCGAGTCACCCAAGAGTGCACTTCCCTCAAGGTTCTGGAGATGAGTGACAAGGGAAGGCTGGTGGTTCCTGTGTCCCCCCTGGGAAGGCGGTCAAGGAAAAAGCTCTTCCCAACCTTCTTGAAAGGGAGACTTGTTAAACTACAAGTTTTCCTTCCTGGTAAGAAAAGAATGAAGAAGCTGCTTAACTTCTTTTAAACAACCTCTTGGAGGCCACGGTAACAAACCTCTTAGGAGAGCACTACTACAGTGGAGGTAGAGACACCTCATTAAAGAGGCACATTTCTATCTGGTCCAGAAAGGTAAAATCAAATAAATCTTTACGAACCAAAGCTCCAAGGCTGCTGTTCCCATCAGCTCAGTGAGCACCCGAAAATCCCAGGCGTTTGCTTTAAAACCAGAACACAAAGGAAGAATTTCCCCGCAGTTCTGTAACCTGAAGGAACAGCTCTGCCTACAGGAACGGACGTGCACAAAAAGCAGACAACCAGGGTAATTAGTGAAAAGGGGGGGAATATTTCAAGCTCTTTCTTTTGCCGTTTTCCCAGTTGTTGGAACGCTGATATGGAGTTTCCAGGATGGGGAGAGGAGAGGGGGAGGTGCATTTTAACCAGATAAAGATCCTCATTAAAAATAAGAATAAAACAAATGTTTAACTGCTTCCAGCCTACTTGAGAGTTTAGAGCATTAGATCATGCGGGAGATAGCTACCCCAGGCCAAATGAAGACAGCTCCACAGATATCCCCCTTGAGTTTATGCTGAAGGCTAAAATTAACTTGGGAAAGCTGATTTCTGAAAGAGCTTCAACACAACTTGTGTTTTCTGCAAGCGCAGCCCGGTAGTGAGAGCTCCAGCTTCTCCATTCTGCAACTAACTGCGGTTGCAAAACTGCCTGCCAGGAAGGAGGGTCCTGATGAACCAGGGCACAGACAAACCGATTCTAGACATCTGCAAAAGAAGCTGTGCACCATCCAGTTCTGCAAACCCCGGCCCTCTGTTTTGCGCTCTCTCGCCAACAGCAGTGGTTCTGTAAATGAACTTTCACTGAGGGTTTTATCAGCACATAAAGTTGATCTTTTTCTCCCTTTCCAGTAACTCTTCCAAAGACCCCTGTATCTCCATCAGCAAAACAAACAGCTGCAAAGTCATGTAGAGCATGCCCATAGGACACAGCCAGGGCTCTGGCTGTCACCCCCTTCCACCAAAGAGCCATCTCCATGCAGTTCCAAGTTACCATCATCCGACGATTTGTCCTGAAATCACTGATCTGTGGAAGCTCTTCCCCACTCATGCATCCATCATTGCGTTTAAATCCCAACACTGGGGTTTGCTTTTGAAGGAAGCATTTCCATGCCACCTTCCTCATGCAAGTTTCCTGCAAAGCTGAAGAAGGGAAGTCCCTTGGAGGCAAGAGGCTATTTGCAATGTGCAATCAGCAGTCAGTGCTGACAGTTTGTGTGCTTCAAGGAAAAAGAGATGAACAGCAAAGCAGCTAGAGAAATGGTGAAAAGGATGGTTTGATCGCAGCATCCTGAATAGAAGCCTAACAGAAGCATGGTGGAAAGCAAGGTGACGTGACTGAAGAGGCTGAATGGATTCACCTCTCAAAGGAAAACCTCAGAACAAAGTAACAAAAGCAAGAGGGAAAGAGAAAGAAAATGAACCAGAAATAGCTGCAGGCTGGGAGGGAGAGAAAGAACTGCTGCTCAGATCTGCTGCATGTGTCTGCCGAGAATCTGGCCTCTGTCTCCCTTCCCCGTGCTCCCATACATGTAGTGATTACCAACACGTTGGTTCCCAATATCACCCACCAGCTTTACCAGCAAAGTCATCAGCTCCAGACACTGACCACCCTGAATCACCTGGCATCTGAGTCACTTGTTTAGCATGGACATGCCCCCATTGGCACGTCAGTGTAAGCACATGTGCCATGTTCCATACACACCCAGAGCTTCCTCCCTGCATCTATGCCGTGCCACTTCCTTGGGTAGCACTGTTTTTGGGGGGTTGATGCTCTTCTTGAGTAATCGACAATCGCAGCTGTGTCATCTTCCGAGATTTGCAATGATGGAGCTACAGATACTGAACATGTCATATTCATGTCAAACTAGAATCAAGAAGGTGAACACATCTTTATTGCAAGACTTGCTGCAACCAAAGATGGAGGGGAGATCTGCCAAACTCACATGAGAAGTTAAGGGTACCTGGGCACCTCCAACACTTTTGAAGCCTTTACCCACAGTCTCTTGGAATAGACTATTTTTCTGCATGTGATTTTGCATGTTCCTGATAGAATTCACTCACACATTCACTGAGGCAATGATGAAGGTTACTTGCAAAGAGTATCTGGCGGTAGTGAAATCATGGATCATTAATGACCAGATATCCTGGAATGGAGGTTTTAAGAGAAGAAGTCTACTGATATGATATAGGAAATGTGGAAGCTACATGCAACTGCAAAGGATGAAAATGTGCAGCGCAAACGGATCTGAAGAGCATAAAAAGCCACCCAAGACTGTCTCCAGGTGCTTGGTCAGAGCATGTTGCCTGTACCCAGGAGCAACTGCTCTCATTCTGAGGTGCTTTGGTTTGGAAATCCCTGCCAGTGAAGCTGCATTTCAGGATCATTCCCTTTAAGAAGCACAGATGGGATGGCACAGATGCTGTGCTGCAGCCAGTGCTTTCCACTGGTCATCTTCTGATTAATGACAGCCAATTGCAGACTCCCTCATCCCCCTCCCGGGCTTTTCCAGACCCTGGGAAGGCTTTCCCTTCCCCTTCACCAGCACCCCCAAGAAGGCTTGTAAGTCAATATACTGAGCAGAGGAGCTAGGAGCTGACTGTCTCTTACCTTTGGTTTTAAAAGCAAAGTTACAGTACTTGCAGACATATGGCCTGACGTCTGTGTGCGTGCGAATGTGTTTCTTCAGCATGCTGGGTTTCTTGCAGCGAATTCCACACTCCTCACATACATACTTCCCTCTTCCACGGCCTCGCACATACACATACTCTTCGTTTGATTTGTACCTATGAGCAACAGGTGTCATGATAAAAAAAAGAAGATTCCCACCTCAAAAGTTGTCACAACTTCCCTGGGTTAATTCAACGCGTTACGGACGCCACCGCTCCCGTGCCGCATGTGCTAGCTCAGGGCGATCGGGCTCAATTCAAACTATCTTCAAAAGCTTTTGCCCAGATGCCTAATTCCTCTTCTGGAACATGTTCTTAGGTCCTGCTTCTCTGTACAGACAAATAGCCCAATGTCTGAGATAAGCAAATGTCCTGGTCTTCCCTATCCTCAAACACAAGCTGAGGCACTCATGGAAGTCTGAATAAGATATGCCACAGTCCAGCCCAGCTGCACGAATCATTTCTCTGTCAGCCTATGCTGTGTTTTGAAGTGTGCACAGTCTGTACCTGTACTATGCAAAGTACTGAGCATCACAGAACACACATCCCAGTTCAACCTCTCACGATGCAACCATGCCCACCCATTGTGACAATAAAAGCCATCTGAGAAGACCGCAATACCACACTGCAGATTGTGGCACTGCACAGGCTTCTGCTAGAATGAGACACCCAGAATGGACACGAAGAGAACATCCATTTTTTAAATACACTGTGCTAGCACTAGATGTGAACACCGCAGACTCCAGGCTCCTTTCTCTTTGGCACAGTACCATGACTAAGGTTTACCCAAGAGAATGAGATTGGTCATCCTTCCTTCACATTGTGTATTCATTTACTTTCTGTCCACGCATTAGTGTATAGGGAAGGCTCCATGGTGGGGGGTTGAAAATTATTGGTGAGACTGAGACAAATCATTTAGCCTCCTGCCGTTTAGCAAATGGAGTCTGTAATTTCCTGTACTTGCAGCACATGAGGAGTAAGGTAACAGGAAATTGGTCCCCTCAGATTTTTAAGAAGCCAAAGTTTTGAAGCATGGTACTTCTTGCAACTCATTTTTCTATCCAGGATGAAACATGCCTGAAAGCAATCTCCAAACATCTACGTGTGAAAACCAGGTCTTCTAGAGCAGCACCATCAGTCACCTTCTAGTATCTTCCCAATAAAGCCACATGTGGGGGAACAGCTTGTATTTCTGTCCTTCAGCACCAGCAGAATTTTCCTAGACCATAACCAGCATCATCTGGTAGCCCAAATATTCTATTCTATCTCTTGGAACTGAAACCACAGCAATGGCATCTACCCCAAGAATCAGCACCAAAAAATACCCAAGAATCAGCACCAAAAAAAACCCCAAGAATCAGCACCAAAACCCCTTTAATCACAAGGTTCTCACTATTTGGCCAGAGGGAACTGAGATAGTATCTAAAGAGCACACACTGATTGCCAGCCTCCACCCCAGCATGTCCACCTATCTCCATTTAACCATACGGATACACGCAGGGAGTTGTTAGGGATGGCCAATGTCCCTTCTTCATTCAGTCAGTGCTTTGATGCTGAAGGAGCAAAAGGCACCCAGGAATCCTGATTTCCCTTCTTCTGTTCAAATCTGGATTTGAGGCTTCCTTCTGGCTCCCCTTTCTTTCTGCCATTATGCTGGTCATCACCTTGCCATTTCAAGAAATGAAATTGCTCCTTTATCAGCCTTGTATTTACTCTACCTTTAATTACACTCGGCAGTCTCTAAGCAAGTCCTTTGTGTCCAACAGTCCCTTCGTCAGCCTCATTAACGCTATTAGGGCTGGCTTTTCCTGGATGAAATGGGTTTAATCTGGAATCAGACACTGCAGTTTGTCTGCCACTCTGTGAGCCTGAGCCATCCCTCACCACAGAGATTTTTCTACAGCTCCCTGAGACCATGTACGAAACACCCGGGGAGAGGAGAGAAAAAGAAAGGTAACCTAAAATAATACCAAACCAAACAAGGAGAAGAAAGCAAGGGAAGTAATCCTGCCGTAACATGGAGAAGGCCGCTGCAAATGCCATCTGTCTGCATTGAAGGCTATAATATGTTTATGGAGATAATTACTTCAACATGACGCTGGTTTCTCTGTGGATCTAACACGCTCATATGATTTGCATCACAAAGACAAATCAATGACAGCTCACTTCATGTGAAGATTTACCCTGGACAAAGGATCTTCCTGCTCTGTAATGTTTGCTGTAACCAGATCCCCCTAATAGCCACAGTTGGAGTTTGTGTCAGCAAATCTGGGCTTCTCTTCCAGAGCACTGTGGAATTCATAATCCTGTAGTTAGCAACTTACACCTCCTACAGTGTCACAGCTCCCATCTAATACTGAGATGATTTGAAACCCAGGAGGCTAACTGGCCATTATGAGCTCAGAGGCTAATTTAGGAAATAGCTCTTTCAAACAGACATACAAAAAGATATAAATCCCATTATTTGTTGCATTTTTGGAACCGTTCTTTGCTGGGTTCTGCACATCTGTTGAATTCTGTGCAACCACTACAAATGCTTTTCAGAGCACAAGGAACTGGCAGAGCCGTGGCAACATCAGTACTACCACAGGCAGCATCAGGTTCAGAGACTTGATGGCCCCAAAACAGGCCATCACTGCCAGCAGTCACAAGAAACCCAACAATGGGAAAACATGAACCTGGAGAAAGCTTTGTCTCAGTTCTTTCCCTTAAACTTAGCTGAAACCTAAAACCATGAAGCATTTATTCCTTTGCAGGCTTTAGGAGGCTTAGTCCTTAGTATTGGCTGTTACAAGTATCTGACTATCCTTTTTAGCCACAGACACTTCTTTTTATTTCTTTCTCAGTGCTGTGAGCCACATCCAAAATCCTCATGTGGCTGAAAACCACACAATAAAACCTTGGAGAGCAGAGAGGGAAGGAAGTCTGGTGGTTCACAGGCAGGAAAGGAGAGCAGGTTTCTGGGGGACTCATTGCTTCACACAGTTGAGCTGAATCACCCCTTCTCTCCTGCTTTCTGCAACCACCAGGAATTCACCTTGCCCTGCAAAGTCTTTGTTGGTGCAACCTTGCTCATTACAGCCCCAGCACAGCAGATGCATTCACATTATTTGCAGGGCACACACAGGCAAGCCTCATTCTGTGGATCTCCGGAATGTGAAGCTCAATGATGTTATTATGGTAACAAACACCCCTGCTAAGTTCTGCAGCAACCAAACAAGTATTTCCTCGACTGGTTTTGACATTTGTTACACTCACTTGTTTGCTTTTTGGATTTCTGGTACCTAGTAACAGGAATCAGATATCTGATCCCTTTCCTGAGCCACTGCATTTAGTTTAGTGTCAAGTGAACCGAGTAGCTCCAGTTGTTGCCTTTGGTGTAAGTCTTCTGGTTTTATTGATGGCACATTTCGTCTCAAGCTCATCTGGCTTGGCTCAGACCTTCAGAAGTTCCTGACAGTCTGCCCTGGTGTTAACTCATCTCATTTATGTTCAATGCCACCTGCAAAATACGCCCTATCACTGATAAATGCATTAACTACTATAAAGTCACTACTTACTATCAAGCTGATTGCCTTTCTCTCAGCTCACTACTAGATGATCAGAATGCTTCTTGCAATACCCACTCTGAAGCTGCATGTGAAGCACAAGTCCTTAGCATATCCAGGGAAACACAGGCTGGGAGAGCCTAAAAGACTGCAGCCTACATAGGGATCACCACACACAGAGGTGATCTGTCTTTAAGGCCAGACAGTTACAATAAAATCTCCCTTAACTCAAGCCAAGCTACAGCAGAACAAACAAAAGGATTTCTTTACAAAACCCAGACCAGACAACACCATTTCCAGGTTTCTGAAAGCATCATAAACCCTTCTAGTATCCCAGGTTACCAGACAGGGATTTTGCACCAAGACAAACAATTCTTCTGAAGAATTATACAAGAAGACAGAGAAAGAGCTGGCTATGGGAGGACCCAGGTGTGATTCAGGTCTTTGCAGAGGAAATCCCCCCTCGTTGAAGTAAACTAAAGCCAGGATTGACTGCTTTCCCTTCCACTTGTATTTGGGATTAACAATTGTCCCTGGGCTCTGAAAGTCGCCCTAGTGAGATTATGAGCCCACCTGTGTGTAAATCAACATGCTGTGGGCTTCTCCTGTCCAGCCTCCCCAGCCCTGTAGCCCTGAGAGGCCATCAGTGGGGCTTGAGGGACCTGCTGAGAAATGGAGGGAGGGCAGGAGCAAGGAGACGTTCCCCAGTGAGTTCCAGTGCTCCTTGAAAATGTGACAGCCCCCCCGAGCACTGGCACCAAAGAGCAGATCTTGCCATGCTTTCCCACTGAAGTGGGACAGTGCGTCTCTGCATGGAATGAGTAGGGTCACATCCTGGCTGGGGGGCAGTGTGTGAAAACTCACCTGCAGTGGTTTTTCTACACAGAAATGACAGTGAGGATCATCTCTAAAACCAAGTTCTTTGTGAATATTCCATGCCAAGCCCAGAAGAGGAACTTTTGATCCAAGCCCAGAAGTGCTTTCCAGGCCCTAGGCTCTGTAATAGTTCTCATGACCAGGCAATGAAAACTGGTAGAAATACATAGGTCAATAACTCATTTTTGTGATTTAGTTTACTACATAAAGTGGGAACCTCTTCACAAACACACTTTCATGGACTTCTCTGTATTACCAGTTCTGGACTTGCTGACATTTCATGTTTATGTCCCATTGATGGACAGAGCAGGACACCAACTATTTGTCAATTATCAGGAAATATCTTTATGAAATAGTTGGAAAGCATTGAAGAAGAAGGCAATAATAGCAGATGGAAATACCATTTGCCAGTGTAAGGAGAGATACCAGGCAAGGGCATCCTGTTGCCATTTTCAGAATCTACCAGAGTCGACTAATCTTGCTTAGAGACCTGAACAGATAAAGTTACATGAGCACTGAATATTTGCTATTTCTAGATCAGGCCATATCAAAAGCATCTTGCTTTAAAGGTCTTTTCCAACCTGTTTGATTCTATGAAGCATTTTCAGCCTCACCAAAGTGTAGGGGAGATGTTGCTTACATTTATCGGGTAGTTTTAGGTAAAAAGAAGTGATGATCAAAGAACAATCAGGTTTCTTGCTTGTAACCCTGCGTTGTGCTGCGAGGTTAGCTGTTGACTGGAGGGCAGGTTCACCATTCATACAGTCACTAGCACACACGTAAAACACAGGACAGCATGTCTGCTTGCATGGAAACCAGTGGCAGCGCTGGTGCTCCATACAGCAAAACAACCCCTTGACTTGCCAGCAATGGCAATGACCTCAACTGCAAAATACATGCCAATTCAGCAAGAAATTCTAAAGGCAACTTCAGGAATAAATGCATCCTGCTCATGTCCTCTCTGCGGGAATCTAAACAGATAGGAGGAGGAATTTTATGGCACGGCAAAAAAATTAAGATCATACAGGACAGCTCAGGCCTAAGTTACCCTTTCTGCTTTTTATAATATCCCTGGTGGGTCCCCACAGCTCAGATTTTACCTAAGGCAATTTTCCACATTTCTTTGAATGGGAAACAATGAAGTGGGTGTATCCCCGCAGTATGTTTCTTGTGATCATAGCTCTGTCAGCACGACCTTGGTGGCACTGGGGTTGTGTGGGACATGCCAGCTGTTTCAGAAGTGAGGCTACCACCATGGGTGGCCAGGGCACTGTCCGAAAGCAGATCAATGATGCTCCAGCCTGCCTACAAAGAAATGAACACTGGCACAGCCCCTGTAACATTGAAAAATGCCACGGGAGATGCTTCCTATAGCCCTGCTGTGTCACAAGGCAGCCAGACCACCAGGATGTGGGGAGGTCAGTGTAGAAAGATTAGGGCAAAGGAAATCTCTCTGATCACATCCAGGACATTTGGTCCAGGTTTGTGCCCTTCAAAATTCAAGTAGTGCCAGCAACCAGAAAAAATGGGAGGGAAACCTCTGGGATGAATGGGATGGATGCAAAGGTGAATTCTGGAGGAAAGCATACAAAAAGAATGAATGACTCAAGCATCATATTGAACCGTAGACAGTAAAAGGTCAAGGATAGACTAATGCTCTGGGAAGGTACAGGATGGCCATTGTTGGCAGTTATCCTAAGAACTCCAGGGTGAAACCAAGAAGTGGAAAATTTAAGCTAAATATAAAAAAAGATGGGCAGTGTCTTCCAGTAGATTCACCCTGCACAAAACCATGCCATGGATTTAAGCAGAATAACACCTCCTGCATGGTGTTATGCCTCTAAAGCACCTTTTGCTGGACACAGCTTCATGATGGAAGTTTACTGGAAGGGCTGTCAAAACTGTTGACACCTCTGTAACACACACAGAGGTAGACAAACGGCCAGAGTGAAAAGCAATACAGAAAATATGCATAAACAACCCAAATCCACACAAGAAGCTTTTACTAACATAAAAACTCAGGCCAGAGAATGACTTTTAATGGCATTTCTCCATCAGCAAAAGCATATCCTTTTGCCAGTAGAGCCCGTTTTGATTAAAGAAGTGTTGCTGGCTACAGGGACAAGAGGAATTGGGACTGCATGAGCTGGTCTGCACCAGGAGGACTGCTCCACCAACAGCTGTATCTGATCCTCCTGAAGCTGGCCCTTGAGCAGTGTGGTATGTCCGAGACGGACCATGGGACTTCCTTCAATTAAATTAATCCAACACACAGGAAGCACAATAGCAGCAAATGTTGTATATGGATGTAAAACTGCGAACCCAGTGCCGTTTTATATTACTTCTCCGAATATTATGCTTGAGTGAAAGCTTGATTCAATTTTAGGTTGTGGCATCAGACCTCTTCTCGCCTATTAGAAGTAAAATTACAGCTATCCTCATTATGGTTCTAGCTGCTGTTATACAACTTCATCCTCTCTAAGCTTTAATCATTTCATTGTCATTGCAAACCGCTAAAAAAGCACATCTATTGCAGAAAAAAGAAATCAATGTAAATAGCCATGCAGTGCTTTCTGCAGCTGGAAACCCGGCTTGGATTACTGAAATGCAATTAGAGATGAAACCAGACTGAAGAAATGAAAGAGCATTCGCTGAAAGGCAAAAGCGCATGCATTGGCCCTGCCAGGTGGTCAGCTTTAGCCACCTAAGCATGAAGAAACGTGGAAGTTTATTGATTGTGTGCACAGGCTAATCAGTCCCTTCTGGGCTTCCCTTTCATTAAATCCAATTGTGAGAGCAGAGAGGTAATGCAGAAACTCCCACAGTCTCATTTGTGTAGTGATGGGGCCTTGTGTCCCTACCCTTGGAAAACAGCACACATAAGTCAGTTATTACAGAGCTCATGTAATCTGAACACCTTTCCCATCACCACAGTGGCATAAATGGGAAAGAAAATAGAAAGTAATGAGCTTCTGCAGCTTTTTGCAATGACAGGAAGATCACAAAACATCCCTTCCACCTCTACCTGCCGATTCCCAAAGATTTCCTTCTATGTTTTTAGCATAAATGAATCCTGCATGACTGCTAACACAAGGCTGGGCATTTTTCCCAGCACAGTCAAACAGGCTAGATGGCAATTCAGAAGTCCATCCAGGTAAGCATGCATGCTGTTCCCAGGGCACTGCTCCAATGCCACCTCCTTCTTTTGAAGAGCAAATACTAATAGGGTAAGCCAACTGCCATAAACTCATGCAGCTGATTCATAAAACATTCACAGAGAAAGTCTCGCATGGAAATCCCCATGGATGTCCTGTCTCAATCCTGTTTCTTCCTTCTCTGCCCCCATCAGAATTGATTAAACAATTCCCAGAGAACCTGACATTAATGGCTCCGTCTGACACTAAGTGACTCTTGTCCGACACAGATACTTCTTGTCCTCAAAACAGCTCTTTCTGCAACTGTTCTTCTAACTGCTATGAATGATTCCGGATGCCATCACTGGTGTAATTACAGGCTGCCTTCTTGTCCTTCTGATGCTTGTCCTGTCAAGGACGAAGGACTGTGCTTGATGGCTTCACTCCAGTGCTTTATTTCACAGCACTCCCTGCAGTACCTGTATTTTTGGAGGCATGCTTGGGTCTTTAACACTTGTTAGTCCTAAACAGATCATCAGTCTTGAAGAAACTGGTTTGGATTTAGGTTAGTTATGACTCAAGAGTTATTTATTGAACAGAAATATCCAACGTAAGAAGCAAGTGACCTCATCAATACGTTCTGCCCACTATTCTTGTTGCGTGGTTGTTAGCTCCATGATCTATCCTTCTCCTCTATTTTGAAGCTGCTACCAATATACTCTAGACCTTAACATTCACAAACAGTCAAAGAAATTATCACTATGAGGATTTGGCATTTGAGATGTAAAAGCATTTTGTTGGTGTATTTCTGTATAAAAAGCCACCCATTTTTGACAAAAGCAAGCTTTCAGGATACACACGACCCCTTGCTGTTCAGGTTGGGTACCATCACATCATATCTACCTCCACATTTATTCCAAGCAGCCTTTTTTTCTACATCATGTGCTGGTCCTTTCCAAAGTCAAGTCCATTCTTTACAGTAATCTTGATTTGAGCTGGTTATTACATGGCCAAATACTACCAATGCTTCAGTCTCTAGGACATTTATTAACTGCTGAAATGCACACACTACAGAATGAAGTAGATCTGTGATACAGCAGTCAGTGGAGTCTCTCAATAGAGACATATGCTGGCAAAATAGAAGATGTCACTTCTGGAGTGACACCTTCCTGTGCCTCAAAGTTTATTCCCTTGGTGGATCAATTTTGAATCCCCTCCTCATCCAACTGGGATATAACAGGATGCTCAACACCTCTTGGGCCTGATGCATGGGCTGGTCCAGAACATTTAGTTTTAGAGGATTTCTTCCTAAAGCTATCAGTCTCCTGGACATGGCTGTCTCCTCCCTGAGCTCTCTGCATGGTCCCAAGTTCATTCTGAAGGGTTCACAGTGCTTTGATTGCTCCATTTTTGACCCAGGTTTAGTTTTTGCCAGATGCCATGTCATTGAGATGCAGCGCAGAGGAGTGCTGGTGTCAGACTGGCCCTGCTTACCTAGCACCATTCAAGGTGAGAAAAGCTTAATATTCCTGCCATGGGACAAGGTGGGTAACGTGCACTCCAGTGACTATGTTAAAGACATGCATTTTCTCTTCTGTCACCACATCTGATATAAGCCTTCTTGTTCTCCAATCTATTGGAAGTGAATAAATGCCCCATTTACAACTTACACCTCAAAGGAACACGCCAGTGAGTCCTGGGGACAGGTACAGGGAAAAACCACTGCTGCCCCTGTGTACTCTTCATTGCCACATCGCTTGGTTTGAAATTATTAAGAAGTGGAATTTCATCATTTCATTTGAGAAACAAGCTCAACTGACACTTAACGGGGGCTCGGTTGGATGGTTTTATTCCAGTATTCTGGCCAAGATTATATTTACATTGTTTCTGATTATTGCTTAATCTTCTGCAAGCAATCCCTCTGCTTTTGGAGATCACTGACCCACAAATGGAGCTGTCCCATCCACGGTCATTGGAATGACTGGTAGGCAAGCAGGAAAAAGAGCCGTTTACTGGCTTTTACAATAAATCTGTAGCGTGGCAGCCAGTTTTGTAAGGTCTTTCACATAGAAAACATGTTTTATGCTCAGTGAGCATGCTAATGGCTTTTGTGGCGAGACTGATAAAGCCGATACCTAATGAGGTTGGTTGTTTCTTTGCTAAAAACATAAAAAGCACAAGCCATGCTGCACATTTCTAGATTAAGGCCCTGTTGTGCTAAAAAAGCCAAATTTCTGCACAGAACGAAAAACAGTAATTAAGATGAACACCACACAAGGGAAATTTAACTGCATTGTTCTGCTACTGCTCTGGAGCGAGGCACTCCGAGCCCAGATCCTCTTGTGATTATCTACTTCTCTGCAGTGGGTGTGTGAAGAGGGACACAGAATGGTGCCTTAGAAAATCATTCTAAGCACCACTAAGTGGGATGAGAAGCAGCAAAGAACCTGAGACTGAGACCAACAACATCCACTGTAGATTAAGGCTTCCTAAGCCTATTTCATGTCCTAGAAAGAACCTACTTGCCAGCTGAAGAGCTGCAACACTGACAAACCAGGTATTAACAAAGAAGTTCTCAGTAGAATCATAGAATAGGTTGGAAAGGACCTTAAGATCATCTAGTTCCAAGAGTTAAACAAGAGTTAGAAGACCTGAAGAGACCAAACTTATGCATCGACAGATTTTTGGCTCTAAATTCAAACCTTCCACCAAAATGATGCCAGAGATCATTTTGCCTGGACCAGTGAGCACTGCCTGAACCAGCATTTCCACACTGGTGCAATGGACTGAGCAGGGCTGTCTGCTCATGCTACTGGAGCTTTGTGCCAATAAGTCCATCAGTCCTACCCCAAACTGGACTGATTTAATCAATCTGGACTTAGGCACTTCTGTACTGGGTTTCCTTTAATGGCTTAGACACCTCTTGGAGGTTTCAGCTGCTGTTATCAAGTCTACACACCAATCTTGCCTCGGGACTAACATGTCTTAACACTATGTCTTATGCACCCTTTCTAATTTCAGATGCATTTTATAATAGATTCATAGAAACAGTCGGGGGGGAAATGACCTTGTCTCTCCAGGTCCCCTAGACCAGGTTGCTCAAAGTCCCATCCAACCAGGCCTTGAACATGGGGCAGGGATAGCAGGATTATGAACGTTTCTAATCACTTAAATGGACAATGAAGAGCCTTCTGGCATTCACTACTGTAGGTGAGCCGTGAACTGCAGTCAAAGCGACAGAACCTGGTAATTTCATAGCATTAGCAACTTCAAGACACTTCCACTGGCTAAATACCCATGTTCATTGTTAGCATCCTGGGTGCTGATGGCAATGGATGTCCTGTCTTATAGGAACCTTGTGTTCCCTTACTGTTTGGCCAGGCCACCTATTTAAATCTCCTAAGTACTCCAAGTGACAGAAAGGAATACCCATCCATTCTTCTTTGAGTAAAACTTGTGAAGTATTTCACAAGATGAAAAGGCGTTTTCTGGTGCAGCTTACTCACTTGAGCAGAGTTCAAAAGCTCCCTGCAAGCACTGGGGATGCTACTGCTTTCTCTCAGAGAAGGCTGCAATGCAATGCAGGGATCACTGGTTACTTCCAGCTTCTCTTTAGTATCAGCCCACTTCATTAATGCTATTCATGTTACTGTCAGATACACACAGGCAGAACAAGAAGGACCCATTCTTCTATACAGACAAGCCACAGAAATGGTTCAGGCTAGACCCATTCACTGATGGATGTCTGCTTTGTCACATCTGTTTCTCTCTTGTTGTCTCATGGGGCTCCAGCCCATCTTCCTCACATATAAGCTTTCTTTTGAAAGCCTTGGCAAGGATGCTTTTACAGGGGACCTCCTACATCTTCATTCCCACTGCTCAGTCAGCGATAGACTTTGGGAGCATCACAGGAGGAATCTGTAAAAACAACAGGAATGGGCAAAGAAAACTTCCTCTCAAGTTCCCCCACTTCCACTGTTACAAACTGGAGAGGTTCTCAGGAAACCCAGTCTCCCTCTCTAGTCCGTATGAAGAGGCTACAGAGGTGTATGGGGGCCTGGGAAGGGGGTGCTGCTCAGGAACTGGTTTTATCCCCATCCTTTTGTTACTTAGCAATAGAAACCCAAACACTTCTCCTCCAAGTGTAGAAGGCTTCCAGCAGCTCTAGCAAGAGCCCTGCAGGGAGTATTGAATTTCATTCACTTCTTCACCAGTGACATGAATACCCATCCATGAACTGTTGGCACAATAAAAACTGAACGTCTAAGACTGCCTGCCATTAACAATAACACAAAGCCCATCCAAGCAGCCGCCTGGTTACGCTTTGAAATAACAGGAAGTGCCTTGATTTCAAAGAATCTTGGACATGAACCTGATATCCTGCACATTATGGAAGAAATTCTTCAAGACAAATGCTTGATTTCCGAAAGTCTTCCCAGGACAACCCAGACAACCTCATTGCCAATCCCATGCGAAGCTTCAGCAGAAACCAGGGAGCTGGTTGGAAGCAGAAAGGTGTTTTTCGCAGGAGAAATGGTCTTTGGAGTCTTAATGGACCCTTTGGAGTCTCAAGCCCTTCAGAAAGACTTGAGCGAGAAGGTGCTATGGATGGGACTAGCATCATAGAATCATAGAACAGTTCGGGTTGAAAAGGACCTTAAGATCATCCAGTTCCAACCCCCCTGCCATAAGCAGGGACACCTCACCAGCTGACTCTTCAAGGTTTCTTGCAGCATGTTAACCCATGGCTGACCTCAAGGTATCAGAGCACCTCTGTTTGCTTGGAGTATCCTGGGAGTATCTGAGAGTTACAGACCTTGGCTCTGCCACCCGCCGGCTGCTGGAAGGCAGAGGGGAATAAATTGGTTCCACTGAGCCTGACACTCCCTTAAGTGAGGTCCAACTCCCCAGTGAAAGCTTCTACTAAGTAATAACACTAATAATAGCAGACAGGATTTATTTCGATAGTATGGAAGCCAGAAAGCTTCTGGCTATATTGAAAAGTAGTAAACAAAAGCAAGTCCAGCTGCCTGGTCCCTTTTCTTCCCAAAGGTAACAAAGCTGTATACAGAGGCATAATAAAGACAATCTGAGAACCACTAACAACAAAAATACTCAGGAAGTATCGCTTTCTGGTCTGTTCTTGCCCTTAGCACCACTGGGTATTGATGGCTGATGAATTTCTGATCTCCAGATATAAATACCACTGACAAAATACCCAAAGCCTCTTAGATTTTTATGACATCTTGACATCCCAGAGGATCTAAGAGACTGGTCTTAGATTAATCCCTACAAGGAGACCATCATGTCAACCCTCATTCTGCCCTCCAGTACCTAGACACTTCAAGGGAACGCGAGCCTCAGATTGTCCCAGGCCTTTACCCATTCTTCAAACTGAATCCGAGACAAACCAATTTATAAGAACTGATTCAATTATTTCTTATTTCCTCTGCTTCCTGCCTCCTGTCAAAGCCAAGCAAGGAAATGAGGACTAATCCCAAGGAGACCTCATATACCAATATTCCAACCGCACAGCAGAAACACCAGGGACTGCATAAAAAAGTTTTGTCCTACCAAATGTCAGACTGATTCCAGACAGGTAAGAGATTCCAGATGAGCTGGAGCGAAGAGCCTTGACCCTCAGGCACTCAGCTGGACTAGCAGGATTTTAGGCCCTATTCATCTCTAATGATGAGGAATCACCAACCTGTGTTGTGAAACACCTGGCAAGAGGCAGTAAATCATCAGCTCTGCTGAATCGCTGAACACCAAGATGCTCTTTTAGTGTTTCTGCAGGCAAAACACTGGTCCCAGTTCAGCATGCCCTCAAGGCCGTGCAAGGGTATGGACATGGGCTACAGGCAGGGTCTAGTGGAGGCTTGATTCAGATGGTATGAACTGGGTCCATGCATCATAAAGGAATTATTGCCCAAGCAATTGAATTCTTGCCAGCTGGGCAGCTCACTCCTCCGGCTCAGGCATTCTGAATGGAGTTTGATGACTCCTGTTCCCAAATCTGTACAAAATCACACATCCCTAAGGACCGTCCTCCGTCAGCCATGCAGTCCTTCAGGCAAGATTCAGCTGCTCCATGACTTCCCAGGGTCACTCAATGCAGGGCGATGAGTACCTCTGAAAGTGCCCCTTCCCATCCCACTGCTCCTCCCCAGGGCATCCTCAGAGTTAGTATTTCTGACTTCAGCAACTGAAAAAAACTTGTCATTTCCCCTTTTGCTGTTGCTGCAAAACCGAAGACAGCCCAGGGAAAGGGAGCTGGATCCTGCTCTCTCTTGCACATCATCAACACAGCGATTTAGGCAGCTCCAATCGCATATGCAAAGCAATTGAAAGAAACAGGGCAACACAAAGGTAACCAGGGGTAGAGCCTTCATTACCCCTGATGATGTGTGAAGAGGTGAGCAGAGCCAAAGCGGTGCCTGCAGGACCCACAGTTCAAACCCCTCATCTTTTAACTTGGAAGCAAAGCACATTAGATACCACAATCATTGAGGAAAAAATCTGGGAAACCCATAATGTTATTTTCCCAGTCTTTTTTTCTGCAACTGAACTTAAAAAATAAAGAAAGGAAAAAACCACCACCACCCCACCACACACACCTCTTTCTTAGGCATCTGCTTTTAGATGGTGCATTAGATAATGGTTGTGCAGAAGATTCAGTGTATAATGATTATAACAATACAACCCACGATGGTGCCAAAGCACACTCTCCTGTAGCTTCAGCAGTATCCATGCATGCCACAAGTAATTTCTTCTCGAAGTCCCTAAATACGAGTCTCACTCACATCCTGCTTGTTTTAGGAACCGTTTCTACGGACAGAGTTTTACAGCTTCAGATAACAGATCTATGACAAGGCAATGTTTTCCTAAGCCCCAGTAGCACAGCGGTTCTCACGGGACCATCCCTGAGCGCAAGCAGCCGATGCAGGTCTCACCACTCCGACAGGGAGACCCTATGTTTCAAGGATGCAACACAACCCTCTGCATTCCCATCGGGGCCATGGGATCGTGCTGCTCCCTCTGTTCCCAGACGTTATGCCACGCTCGTGGGTGAGATCAGAGACACAAGAAGCAAAGCAGCTGGGAAATGAGGAAGGCAGGGATGCTCCATAGCCAGCACCGAGACACACCGGTAGCATGGGTTTCACTCCAAAGAATGTGGAGCTGGTGGGAGGAGGAGACCAGCACCAAAGTCACTGATGGAAAATGCCGTGGGTCCAGCCACCTCCCCTGTGGGTTGAAAGGGGCTGTGGAATAATCCCTCCCTGGAAAGCTTTCCACGGAAATTTCACAGGGATAACACACAGAGAGAAAAACTTGCCCATGTTTGTGTGTGCAAATGGGCAAAGATCATAAGGTTTAGGGGAGAGGGGCAGTGTTTCAGCAAGAAGAAAAACAGATATAAAAGAAGTTCCCTGCGAGCCCCAAGGTCTGCTGATGACACTGAAAGGCTTTCACTTTGAGTCTCTAGTTCAACATCCAGCCCAAAGCAATAGTGGCTGAAAGCTGTCACAGTTTTCTGGTAGCATATAGGAGAAAGAGGCTGGTAATTGCAGCTGAGCTCCTATGAATCATGTCTCTGCACTGCAGACTGGCTGCTCTCATTAGCTTCCCTTTGCAGGTCAGAACAAGTCCTCTTCAGCCCTGCCAGCCCCCTCTTCTGCACACAGTGCCTTTGGTCCCCAATGCTGCAGGTCCCCTACATTGCATAGATAAAAGAGGACAACCTTCCAAGACAGAAACCCCATTATTTGTCTTAACATGGTGCTGCAAGCCCACTCTGCAGGCACTGCACGCATGATAGCAGAAATGGTTTGCACCCTATAGAGTTCCTGCCCCAAGGATATATGGATACACAGCAGACGGACACCAGCAGATAGTATGGGAAAACAACAGGACAGCATTGGACGGTGTGGTATCCTGGGATGTCCTGGCACGGCAGCCTAAATGTTGTCATCATTTCTATAGACATTTCAGAGTAGAGGTGAGTTGAAGGAGGAAAAGGATTGGCAGATGTTGTCAGAGTGCTCTTTCCAGCAGGGAAGAAAGGTTTGGAAACGTAACACATGGGGAGTGGAGAGCACTGTCACCATTCCGAGGCAGAAGGTGATAACAGGCAGAGTGGCGCTGAAGTGGAGAGAGTCTTGCTAGTGACACCAGCTTGTATTTGGCATGACAGGGAGTGAGCAGGCAATGCAAGAGGACGCAAAGAGGCCTCTGTGTGGACAAAGCACTAGAGAAATTAATCTTTCCACTCTGTTTTCCACAATGGACTGACGCAGACCCAGATTACCACTGTCAGCATGCAGAACAGGATATAGGAAAGGAATTAGATGAGTCCCTGATGAATTTTGCTCCTATATATGGACAGAAAAGCCTGTATATAAGAGTTGTGCATGAAGCACTGGTTAAGTGCAAACATGGCCTGAATGTAACAGCCCCCTCCTGCCCCTGGAGAAGCTGTTGCCCTCCAGGGAGCCAGAATAACCCCAGTGAATGAGGACAAGATCTCCAGTCCCTCCTTCGAGATGAGCTGTCACCTGGAAGTGGATCTTGACAAGCTCAACAGCACATGCCTTGCAGATAGGACACGACCTACTCAGAATGTTACATCCATTTCAAGAAACCCCTTTCTGCACTAATACTGCATGGTATTTCCCTTTAAAAGAAAAAGAGATTGAAACATCACCTAAATCCCTGCCCAGAACTCCTCCTGTCTGGATTTTGCATGCGTGCAAGGGAGTCTGTTGAATGTACCAGTGTATCACGCTCAGTTTTGCTGAGATCAAAACACATTCATTTTTATCTCTAGGAAGTTACAAACCAGCCTTGCTTATCCTACGACTGTGGCCCTTTTGCCAAGCCAGGGAGGGACGTGCAGGCTTCTGGGGGTCTCTCAAGTACATGTCTTCATATGGGACACGCAGGCTTGCTTCCAGCTGGAAGATGTGCTGCTGTCTGAAGGCGAGGCGACACTAAACCCTGCAAGAATCCGAGGCTGCTCCTCCTCAGAACCACTCATCTTCCCCTCTTTTAGATAAACATGGAGTGGTAGGAGGCTGCCAACAACCACCAGCACTCGTGGGATCACCATCCAGCTGGGAGTTCCCTTGACGGAGCCATCTGCAGAGGAACTTGAAGCCATCTGATCCCGGGGGGCAGTTCCTAAACCCACAGCTCCAGATGTGACCTCGGCTGCTGGAGGCTTCGGCGGTTCTGGTGACACGACTCACACTCCTTAAGAGACAGCAGGAAGGCTGCAGAGACCGTGCAGAAAGAACTGGCTGCTGTTACTGCTGACACGTCCTCTGCTCTCCAGCATTTCTGGGCTGTGCAGGAGAAGGAGGCCTGGGAAGTCCTCTTCTGGAGGCAGAGTTAGAAGCTATTTTAGGTCGCTGCTCTTCACTGCAAGAAATAAAACCTCCCTAAGCTTCAGCAGAGAGACCCAAGTGTGTTTCATGCCGAGGTGCCCTAGAGAGCTGCTGAGCTGCACAACAGCCAGGCCCCACAGTGCAGCAGCGCAGGGGCAGCAATGACCATGACTTTCTGTGCTGGTAAAGTCAAGCTGCAAATTGCAAATGTTGCCAGTACAGGACTGGCATCCCCTAGAGCTCTGTTACTGTCATAGGCTGCTGCCACCTGCAAGTACCCGTTGCAATGTATTAGCACTTTCTTGATTTACCATCAGGGTTAATGGTGCAAATATGCTATAGGGTCACAGTTTTCTTTCTTGGATGCTGTGAATGAGCTTATTAAACTCATAGAATCATGGAATGGTGTGTGTTGGACAGGACCTTAAAGCTCATCCAAATCCATTCAGTGGGCAGGGACCCCTTCCACTGGAGCAGCTTGCTCCAAGCCCTGTGTCCAACCTGGCCTTGAACACTGCCAGGGATGGGGCAGCCACAGCTTCTCTGGGTACCCTGTGCCAGCGCCTCAGCACCCTCACAGTAAAGATGTTCTTCCTTATATCTAACCTAGAGCAGCATCCACATAAAGGTCCAGTTTTCACAAGCACAAATACCCAGGGTTCTTAATGACTGCAGTGAGCTCTGCCCATTACTCAGCACCTCAGGAGACTAAGACCTTCTTTGAATGATGAGCTCAGCTTTCAGTTCAACAAATTTAGCTCAAGATTCAGCATGTGAAGAGCTGAATTAGTGCTAAATTATCATTATTAATGACACTTTGCAGCACAACGAGCAGGTTTCAACTCCAAAACTCAAAGCCATTCACAACCTGGGTAAATGGACTAATTATCCTTTATTTGTACTGTGACCCTGCATTCCCACATACACGGGAGGTCTCACTCCTGTTCTCAGCACTGTACTATTACAGGAAAGGAAAACACCCACAAGCCAAGGCAATAACAGAGCCATGCAAAACACAACTTCCCCCCCTTCTCTGTACACTTCCTGAGTCAGCACCCACCAAACATTACTTGGCCTTTCTGAATTCCTGGGAAAAACTGATCCATCTTCAACCTAAAGACTCCCCAAGGCTCTCTTCTGTCTACCTTCCCAGTGACCAATCCCAATGACCTGAGAGCCTCCAGGTCTCTCACCCCACAGCAGCTCTCCTGCCGAGCTGAGGGCTGTATTTATAGTAGGAAAAGGCTTTGCTCAGTTCACATTTGGGAAAGGTTCTTATTTTATCAAAACCAGCTTGCAGGCACAGGCTGCTCTGGCACTCTTCACACCAACACGCTCCAGACAACCCCATGCTTGGAAGCCTTCCTTGGTCTTGTAAGGGGACTGAAATACATGCAGCTGAATCTCAAAGAGCAGTGTAAGTGCTTAGCCTCTTGCAACCTTGAAAACCACAGAATCCTGCCATCAAATAGTTTGTTTGAACAAGAATGGCAAGAAATCCACAAACGTTGAAAACCGCTGCTTGAACTGCTGAGCTAAAACATCTGCAAGGAATAGTTTCTCTTTGAAAGCACCGCTACTGTGCTGCTCACCCAACCAGGAGTTACACAAACCAGCTCAGTCATGTCCGGGGTCGACAAGAACCCAAAGCACCCACAGACCAGAAAGCTTTATAAAAGCCTCACTATGTGCATCTGATTATTCCCCTATGTTTGACATACCATGTCCTGAATAAAGGAGAGAATAGGAGCAGCCAAGCAATCAGAAACACATGAACTTCCAAGAGATGGAATGCCTACCAGAGATAGCAGGTGAAGAGCATCAGGACAGTTAGCCAAGACCCTGCCTGTAATCTCCCCTGCTTCCAGTTCTTAATTCTTCAGTCTTATCTCAACACCAGCACAAGCAGCAAAACAGAGCAACAAAAATATCTTATCAGGTCCCATTGCCTTTTTTTCTGAGTACTACATGTAAAGAAGTTACATGTAGTACAGGTACCGTCTGCATTCTGCTTTTTCA
Source organism: Agapornis roseicollis (assembly GCA_002631895.1). Lineage (NCBI taxonomy): Eukaryota > Metazoa > Chordata > Aves > Psittaciformes > Psittacidae > Agapornis > Agapornis roseicollis. The sequence continues at coordinate 126,702 of NDXB01007659.1, read as the reverse complement.
ACACATAGGCATCAATTTCCCACACGGTTCTGAAGAGGGACACTGCATTCTGCCATTCCTTTTCATTCAGTTGGCTCTGTGTAACTGCCTAAGCAGCAGCAGGTCCTTCAGGACAGGGAAAGGATTTTAAACACTTGCAGTGAGTAACCACAGCTTTCCCCACTCCTCCATCCTGGAGAAGCAGAGCTGGGCTGGCAGCTGCCTTAGATCACTTCATGAGCATGAGACTCAGACTGGCTAGAGGTTTTCAGATGCATCTGCCTGCACCATGTCCTTGGTGAGCTCCTCCTCAAAAGAAGACTAAAACTAAACCACAGGTAAACAGGTTTTATCATAGAAAAGCTAGAAATGAAACCTTTAAATAAGGAAAAGCAACTTGGGAGGATGGAGTACTTAAAGAAAAGTTTCTATACAGCCCTGCCCACCACATCCTTGCAGCTGGATCTGTCCTGCTGGTCGTCTTTCCATCTGCTCTTGCCATGTTCCACAGCCTCCTAAACCTCTCCTGCCTTGAGCAAGCCCAACAGCCTCCCATGAGAAGGAATGATCTCACCTTCCTTCAATGGCACTGCACCTCCCTCCGCTGGGCAGAGGAACCCTGATATTCAGAACCATCAGGGATCCAGTTACATCATGGGCTATATCAGGACAAAGCACAGGAGCGAAGCTGCTCTGCTCTCCAGCAACAGANGTCTTTCCATCTGCTCTTGCCATGTTCCACAGCCTCCTAAACCTCTCCTGCCTTGAGCAAGCCCAACAGCCTCCCATGAGGGAGGGATCCAGTTACATCATGGGCTATATCAGGACAAAGCACAGGAGCGAAGCTGCTCTGCTCTCCCTTCCAGCAACAAACAGGGAAGAACTGGAAAATCTTTCTTAAACGCAGAGTCTGGCTCTCCCTGCAGTCCCACTTCTGAAGGCTTTCCTCGGTTCTTATGAGCATTCTCACCACTGGTCTGACTCGTGCACTCCCTTCTAAATTATGCAGCAAAAGTCAGACTTTTCCAAAAGTAAAATCTGGAATCCAAGCTGGGGGTGAGGAGTGCTTTAACTCCCAGTCTCGGCAGCATGGACCTTCTCTAGGGAAAATCCACGGTTAGTGGACAGATTTCATGGGATTCATGCTCCCAAATGCATGTCGCCTTTTGAAAGTCGAGTTTAGGCACATTTTACTCTCAGACCTCCACCATTTCCAGCACGCAGAATGTTCCAAACAATTTCACATCCCATCCATCAACTATCGAGGACTCGACAGATGGTAGTCGATACTAAAGAGAATTGAAAATCAACTGCTACACTTGGGAAAAGCCACCAAACAGGAATCAGATTAACATCTCCCTTGAGAAGAGACCTGTCTCCTCACAAGCAGTGCTTTCACCAGTAGAAAGGGTCAGAAAAGGAAGTCCCCAAAAGCCAGTTCAGAAATATCTTCTCAGAGCCAGCTTCCTGCCATTTACCTCGTGGAACATGGATCGAGTATTGGGCAGTCAGATCTGAGTCTGTCTATTGGAACATCAGGTTTCTAATTGATTGCACAGTACTTGGACTCTGTTAAAGGGCCTCTATAAATTACACTTCTGTATAGGACAGGCTGCCTAGATGTGCAGCTGTTAAGAACTGGCTAATCCTAAGCAAAGCTGGTGAAAACGTTTGCCTTCTCAGATTTTCCACCAAACTAATTGGAGAGATTGTGTCACTGAATCAATAAAATCAAAACCCTGCAATCTTAATGCTTGCCACAAGCCCATAAAATAGTCTGCTAACAGGGAGAGCTTATTATTCCAGACATTTGGCCCGTATTGAACAGCAGCTCAGAATAAGACATTGTGTCATGCCTGTGAATCCAAAAGGCAGGACGGCCCAGGTGACCACGGACTTGCTTCAGGACTTCACACAGATCCTTTTACATCATCGTTTTCAAACCCCTGACAACAGAAAGTGTTGCCTTTTATTAAACTGTAAAGAAATGCTTCCTCTTAGGAAACTGAGGGTATACACAGCCTTGTAAATGTACACACACACGGTACCTGCATGAGGCCATTCCTCCAATGAGTGTGTTGTTTTCCCTGTCCTGAGATAATCTCCGACCCTCAACTTCTCTTCAGTTCTTTGCTGCCAGCAGCTTGTACCATTTTTCTCCATCCCACATCCTTATCTTTGTTACAAGAGCTTGGGTCTCCCAGCCTCACCCTCTCCTGCTTGGGTAATGTCTTCCCTCCTAACCAATTTCTGCCTCTTTCTATCTCTATTCAATACTGCCTAAATTGTCTGTCTGATGAAATCACACTCTTCCTTTCCACTGGCTTACCCTCATCTGTGTGATCAAGGCACTGTGAAATACTCTTTCTGTCCTTTCATCTGCTCTTAGATGTCACATCTTCTCCTATCTCTCATGCACAGCTTTGCTCTGACAACAGCCCTGGACCTATACAACACCCACGGGCACTTTTTGGTCCAAATGCTGTTTGTTCATTTTGGTTTGTAACTCTTTGGTATAAAACACATGCCAGCACACAGGTTACATCCTCAGGCTCTGCCCACTTGGGATGACAGTGTCATCCTCTCCACCTTTACCTTCTCCCCCTCTCAGCCCCCATACACTTTTTTGCCCTAGCCATGTACCCAAGGCACCTGTGCAATGGAGCGGAGACATCTTCTTCCCTGATATTGTTTATTAAATATGCATTTTTCATGATTTGAACTGAAAGCAAACAGGAATTCTTGTCTTTGTGTAATGCAGAGAAGATGAAAGTCATGGTGAGTGGAATGAGAGGCTGGGAAAATATCACTGGGGATGCTGGGCTCAGGAAGAGCAACATCCTCCCCCCAAGGACCACAGTCAGCCTCTGCCCACCGTAACCATGTCAAACTGGGGAAGCCCATGGGCTGCCTGGATGCTCACAGGGATCTTCACTCGGGAGGAAAGAAATCCCTGCAGAAAGCTGAGCATCCTACACAGGGTCAGACAGGAAGGAATCTTTAACAATTGTCTGTGAGAACCCAGCATCAAGCTGCATCAGGAGTGCTGCCAGCAGGACGTGGCAAGAAAGCAAGCAGGCAAAAATAAGAACAACAGCCTAGCCTAAATGCTTCTGTGTTTGTCAGATTTCCTGGGAAAACAGGAATTAGCTGCAGAATGAGCCCAATTTGTCAAGTGAAGTGACGAGATGTTCAGGACAGGAAACATTAACAATTCCCACTGAGGAATATTAAGACATTTTAAAGGCATAATAAAATCAAGCCTAGCAGTAGGTGAGTTTGTACATCCCCTCTCACAAAGAAGGAAATTGAAGAGCACAGAGGATGACTTATCCAAGAGTCACGGTGAGTCATGAGCCCACCATCCCCAAGTCCCTTCTCTGCTCTCCCCAGCACACTGGCTGTGCCTGGGATATGTTCAGGAGGCCAGGGAACAGAATGTTCAGGAACTGCTCGGCACAAACACAGCTGGTATTAAAGGAAAGCTCCAAGCTGTAGGCACAAGGGGACATCCTGCATTCTGAAGCCAAGGTGGAGGATGGATGCTCATCGCCCCACCCAAAGCACAGAGAGGACAGGGGTCCATGTGTTGCAAATGTCAGGGTTAGGATGATAACTGAGAGTGGGTCCATGCTTAGTTGACAAAAGCATGAAGGATTTAATGGTGTTATTTGTACCCACATCCATAGGGAGAAAGCAAAGGAGGTAGCTAAGGGTAGGCTGAATGTGGAAGATGCTGATTTGTATTGCACAGACCTTTGAGAACTGTTCAGGGAAAGTAGCAACTCACAGGTTGCATGTACTGTCATAAAAGCAAGGAAAAAACTAACGTGCTTCAAGCCCTGAGCTCTGTCATAAAGATAGAACGTTTGGCATCTTGCAGGATGCTTCAGTAGTGCATTACAACCAGAACTGGTTGCGTTGTGAAGCATTACAACCAGCAGCTGCTCCCAACAGAAATTAATAACCTGTTTTAAAGTTAATAACCCGAGGTTACTTCTATATTATACAAGGTTACTTACAACAAGAGCTCTTGGCACGCAGCTCCATCTGCTGAGCTGCAGGTTCGGGAGCTGGCGCTGTTACAGAGCCGGCCCACACTTCCCTCCGAAAGGGGATCTGTCTGTCAGCTCTCTCAGACACACCGGCTCTTATCTAACACACCTCGAAGCAAGCTCATAGGCTGAGGTGACCAGAGCTGGAGTCGAGCGAGTTACACCTTTGCTGTGCTGCTCTTTGCGCTCAATGTACCTAAATCGCCTCCGTTTCCTCCTCCTCTATGTGCTGGGTCCTGTCATCTACCTTGCTGTTCCCAATCCTAAAGATTTCCCAAAAAGGCCACTGAAAAGAACTGATTTTTCAGGTTGCTCCCCGAGTTACCAGGGAAAAAGGCTGGGGTTTAACTACACCCAACATTAAATGGGCAAAATAATGATCCAGATTTCCATGAAGACATGGGGAGAAAAAAGCATGTGCTTGAAGTCAAATTGAACCTGGTTTTAATCTTAGCTTTTAAGCATGTAACAACACAATGATTTTCAAAGCAAAAAGCACATATTCCTTTCATTTTGAGCCTATCTTTTCTCTAGTTGTTATTTCCCTCTGCTGCTATTCCTGAGTGGATCTTTCACACAGCCTTTCTCGCTGCCTGAAAACCTGTCTCCTCAAACAATTTCTCTTCTTAACTTGTCAGCCTTGGTAAAACTCACAAATCCATCCCTCCTTCAAATTGCCACCCTGTGCCTTGTCTCCTTTGGATTGTTGGCTTTTTAAGCAGAAAATGTGCTTTGCTTGTGCTATGATAAAAAAAAGAGTGTAAACGTATGGTGCTCAAAAAAGACCTTATGTTCTTCTAATGGGCATGAGAAATGAGGCTCATTTCTCCCCCCCC
>NDXB01007659.1:70431-121724 GCA_002631895.1 Agapornis roseicollis | reverse complement strand
GAAAGAGGGGCCCTTCCCCCCCCCCCCCCCCCCCCCCGTATGGAGCACAGTGCCTGGACGCAGCCTTAGTACCACAAGGATGGGTTCTGGTGAGCATCGCGACCCTTCAGGCTATACCCAAACCCCATGCGTATGGACCAGCAGAGAGGCAACCTCTCAGAGGGGAATGCAGACTGGCTACTCTGGTGGGGATTCTTGGCTTGCTGCCTGCATCTGACACATGTCTTACTTCATATGAGCATTAAGAAAAAACCCTTCCTTTACTCCAGCATCCCCAGCACAAGCTGGTTAATTGTTCTCAGATCTGTAGTTTCCAAGCCAGTGGCATGAAACCTCTCCTCTCCATTTGCTGTAAAGCCCTATCCAAGCCAACAAATTCCACATATAAGAAACATGCTTTCTTTAAAGGTCCTTTACAGAAGCAGGATAAACACCTGCGCACAAGCTGATGCCCGAGACTTGAAAATCACGTTTCAGGCAGCAGCTTGGCACAGGCAGAACCAGCTTCTCAGAAGGGCTGTGCAGTCACAGGGCTGCCCAAATGGAGCACAGCAATGCCTGCTCAGCACTTCTGGAAACAGGGGAAATCCAACCAGACCCCACTAGATGCTCAAATTAACACCCAGTGGTCAGTCTGGCACCATTAACCCCAATGGAAAAGTTCTAACACCAAGTCCTCCCTTCAGTGCAAAGCAGTGTTAGGAAAATCCCTTTCACTCAAAAATGTGAATTACAGGAATTCTTTACTTCTATCCAGTACGGAATCAAATATTACTATTTAATACTACTTCCTTTCTTGCTAATGTTCATGCTCAAGTGGGTGTCTCTGGGATAAATGAGTCCTTTCAAAATAAACATGGTGAATTCTTAGAACTCAGCTAAGCAGGAAAGGAAATCCCCTGAACGAACCGGGTCCGATGCAGGGGTTTGGAGTTACACGCTGAGAAACTTTGCTTGTTTAACAGAGAGGCTTTCTCCAGGGTAATAAAACTCTCACATTCCTGCGCCAGGGATTTTCCATGAGGTGCATGTCAGCGGGTGGTGGGAGCTGCAGTTTCTGTGGCCGGTCATAGAAATGGAGTGAGATCACCCCAGAGAAGCTGACCACAGATCCCAGTGAGTCCACAACAGCAAGAACTGGGAGGAGAGCTGGAGGAAGGGAGGTTTGTATACAGCTAATGGGCCCCCCAAAGGTTCTTTTTCCTTACGCATCCAGTAATGAGCAGTCACATCCCAGGCTGATTAAACAGTCCCAAGGCTTCTCAGTTTTCCTTCAACCCAGGGGAAAGTCTCTCACTAGACAGGCTAAGTGAGGCAGATGTACAGCTCCATCCTCTTCCTTCCTGCCTAAAAGTCTATAAGCAGCCCCACAGCATGAAGACGAAGGGGCTCTCTAAGGAATGCAATGGTCAAGCTTCATATGATCCCCCAGTTATTTGTACTGTAGTATCAGGTTGAAGGGACCTAAAGAATCAGGTGGTCCAACTATACTTTGCAAAGCATGACCTAGACTAGATGTCCCAGCATCCTGTCCAGTTGAATCTTAACAGTGTTCAGTGCTGGGGAGTCCATCGCTTCCCTGGGGGGATCACTCCAGGGGCTCATTGTTCTTGCTGTGGCAGGCTGGGTCACAACAGCACTATGAGCATCTCTCTTCAAGTTACAATTCTGACACACTGCATTACATCACTTCTTCCTGCTTGTGTGTGGATTTCTACACATGGGGTAGTGTGAAAGGGAAGTATTTTTTAAGGCGTGAATGCAAGGATACTTGCAGCCAGAAGTGCTTTTTCCCTATAAGGGAAGAAAATGCAACAGTTTTCCAAAAGAAAGCTGTCTTTTGGATGTAGTTTCCATATTGCATGGCATTGGTTTGGGGATGTCAGTGGTCTTCAACCTTCTGTGTGTTGGTCCTGCTTTCCCTACTAGTTGCAATCAACTAGTGCAATAAAACAACCGATGAGCTCCATAGGAGCACAGCGAGTTTGGCTGTGAAATAGAAGAACATATATTGACTGTAGCTACTCCTGTACTATCAGATTTCATCATGGTAATGCTAATGCACAGTAAACAGTCAACATTTCCCTGACAAGACCATGATACCATCACAGACCTCACTCTTAAACCAGGTCAATACCTATCTACAGTTTCATGATGTAAGATTTCAGAATGGGCCTGGTGCCTCCAAAGTACCAGAGTGGATTGGTGAAGGTGACACAGGGCCACCTAGAAATCACGGCACTCCTCCTGAAGCAGTGCTGGCCAGCCTGACCTTCAAAGATCATTTTCACTGCTCAAAACCACCACCACATCCCTTGGGACAAGTCCAATGGATGTCATTAGTAGCTCCTTCAGGAGTGCAAATGTTGACCTGGCTGCTCAATGGCATAGATCTCCCAAACACAACTTAATGAGACTGTGCAGCATCCAAGCTTGTGTGGGGCATGACTCCCACCTCCTTTGCAATCAAGTGCATGGGATGCTTATGGGGCAGAGGGTGAATGCTGGTTGCCATGGAGGTATATCCAATCTTATAGAATTTCAGGACTGCAGGTAAAAAGACACTGCTGAAATGACATACGGAGTGATCTTTAGATTTGCTCTCTAAGAGCTCTAAGCAGTGTAGCTGTGGGGGCAAGGCAGCTATGGGATTGAGGAAGCAAGAACACTGTGCAGAGGGAAAAGCAAGTGTTGAAAATGGCAGTGAGAAAGGAAAGAGCTCAAAAGAAAAACTGAAGGGAAGACGGAGCAAGCCTGCAGCAAGTTCACCTTTAGTGGAAACACTTGAATTACTTTATAATCTCCCTCCTTGGTTGAGGCAACAAAGCATGGGATGGCTCCGAAAGATTTGAAACCGACTGAATCCCACTGGAAGGATGGGTAGAGCCAGCAGCAGATTATGTGAAACCAATAAATAAGGGGAAAAAATGAGACAAGGAGGAAATTTTTATGGGGGAAAAAAAAAAAACAACCCAAATGAAATCATGTCTTGAGAATGGATGTGCTTTTTGAGAACCCGTTCCAAGAGCTGGCCAGGAGAGGGGTCAGATGCATTTACCATCTTGCACAAAGCACCAAGCACCCTGTGGATTCATCTGCAAGAATGTTCCTTCGCTGCAAGGAAACATCCTAGCAGCCACAAGCTGCTGAGGCTCAACAATCCGACATCAGAATCCTTGGGGCAGCTAGGCATGGGCCACCAGGTATGCACCGAGCACCTCCAGGGACCAGCCTGTGCCTGTCCTGCCTCACCTCTTAGCAGCGCACGCGCCATGTAATGCAGCTATAAAATGTGTTTCTGCAACCTGGTGTGTTACATTAGTGCCTGTGCTTGGCATTAAACAGCTACTATATTCTGTCTCACATCCAGAAGGATGGTGGCCTTAAGTTGGTGCTACAGGACCTTTAAAATAAAACACAAGCATACGTTCAGGATGACTAATGCGTTCCCTGATGCTTACACAGAACGTGTTGGAAAAGTTGCTTTATTCTGTCTCTGTCGTTTAGCAAATGTGACTCCGCATCCGTTGTGCTGGGCTGAGGGATGCAGACAGGCTCACAAGGATGTAGAGACATGGCTTGCCTCAGTGGGGACAGCTGGGGAGCAGTTAAGCACTGAGAACTCTACCCAAAACCCCTGCTCTGCAAGGCGCAGGGTGATCTGCATTCATGTTAGTGCTGAGCCTCTTTAATTAAATTCAGGGGCCAAGAAATGGCAGCAGTCCCAGGGCAACCCAGTCAAGGGGAACAGAGGCTTCTCATGGGCTTTAAGGCAATAAACCCCAGTTCTCAGTTAGTCCCATAGGTCCTATTTGCTACAGGAGGGTGATGGCAATACATCAAACCTTCTTCTCATCCTCTTGCTTCCCTGCCATCCCTGGCTCCTGCCCCAAATCACTTCAGCCCATAATCATTGAAGGTTGCCACTACTTTGGCTTTTTGCATTCCCAACTCACTGCTGACAAGCATCTAAACCTGAGCTGGGCACACAGCGCCTGCGCCTGAGTGAGAGGTGAGTTCTGAGTGCACAAGCAGGTTTCCTTTCCCAAAGCATTATTTCACTTTTGGTGAGCTAGTTTGATCATCTACTAATGAAATACTTGGAAATAAAAGCAAACATCAACCAGTAACTACAAAAAAACCACAACCGCTGACTAATTAAAGCCTTTTTCCAACACACAAAACCCAAGACCACCCAATGGCAAGAGCAGAACCGAGGAATCCTGGCAGGGATTTCTTTCAGCTCTTTGCCCCCTTCTGCAACACACAGGAAGGATGAACTTTAATTGTATCCCACAGACACACTACTTATGAGCTGGGTTTCAATTTTTGAGCAGTATCGGAACCATGCTGAATTACTCAAGAGTACTCGGAATTACCTGGAGCAGAGAATTCAGATATACATCAACTTTAGAGCTTGCATCTATTCTGGTTCGAGCTACTTTGGTTGGGTGGGATTAAAAACCACACGAATATAATCCTTTTATCCTCTCCCAATCAAAACCCAGGTGTCAGAAAAGACCTTCCCAGATCCTCCTTATAATAGTAGCAACCATTGGGAACATCGTTTCCAGAAGGCTCTGGAAAGATTGAGAAGATTTGGAGGACACCTCTTCCACATCAGAGACAACTAGAAGATGTATTTGTGCTCTTCAGCCGTCTTTGCCCAACCACCCGCTCAGAAAAGAGATTGAGGTGCTTGCTAAGTTAAAGACAACTCAAAGATAAAAGGAAACTGATGCAGCCTGAAGTATCTCCAGATCTCAAGGGTCAGGTTTTTACAGTGGCTGTAGAAAGTAAGCTGAAATCCACCACTTCTGCTCACCTCCACATGGCACCTTCACTGACTTGCCATCATTGTTATCAGTAACTCCTATCCAACTGTGACACAAGAAGAGAAATGAAAGGAGACACTTACCCTCCTTCAAAGATCTTGATCCGGACTGGCTCTCCTCTTTTGGTTACAAGAGCCTCTTCTTCTGATTTTCCTCTTTTATCCTCTTCCTTCTCAGCTCTAGTTATATCTTTTCGACCTTCATTAGAAAGGAGCGAAGGCAAATGAACCTATCTCCCCAAAAGAGCAAAACAATCAATGATTACATACAAAATCACTCGAAGACAGACACAGACCAAACAGTCTCAGAAAGAGCCAGCAGCCTACCGCACATGCTGCTCCTGACAGCTAAGTGCAGTAATTAGGACACCCTCTTAATGCACAGGGTGTCTGCTTCTGGATTTTGAGCCCTGCTGGTTATATTTACTGTGATTGCTTACAGGTTTTTAAGCCACCCCTGATATATGGTGGTTCAATATTATCCAGCTCTTGCCAACTGGAAAACTGAGGGATAAAGACAAGTGTCTTGGCTGGGTCACTCTGAGTGTGTGGGAGAGCCATGGGTCTCTGTTCCCAAATCCACTGCTCTCTCCTTGGATAATCCTCCCTCTACTACCTACATCTACTAAGGTCTAGAGAGAAGGCATCTGTAGAACTCATATACTTAACCTCAGCCTTTGGGTTTCCCCCACTTATACACACATTCACACAATCCTGGACTTTAGCCATCTAAACGTGACATAAATCACTTGACAGTCAAAGCTCTTGGGTGATTTCCTTTCCCCGAAACCCTGTTGCCAAGGGTGCAATACAGAGAAAGCCACAAAACCAAAGGGAGAAAATAATCCTCAACCTCCCCAGACGCTCCCAGGGTAAAATTTGCTTTTCCACTGTTTAAATTACCACCCCCTGTTTAGACCAAGGTTTAAGTCACACACTGACATCTCATCTGTCATGTTTAATGTTATTTGTTACAGTATATGGACATACACATATAGCTGCTTCTCTAGCTCTGTAAGATGCAAAGGGGAGCTCTTCCATACCTGGAATGAAACCTGGATGCTGCCCTCCTTCAACATAAAAGTACAAATAACAGGGTTATCCAAAGCTCCAAAAGAGGAAAGCAGATTGCTTTTCACCCAGGTTACTCTTTATACAAATGCAAGAATACCTTTCAAGTGCAACTAAATTAGTCATATCCTCCCTTTATAAATAATTTAGGGAAACAGACTGAAGGCATTTGAGAGACCAAGATTATTAGAGGGATTTTGGTCTGATCATAGCCAACAAACTGGCAGAAGTCTAAAGGAGAACTGGTCACCCTTGCCTCTACAGTTGCTGGAAAGACTGGCAGCTCTGAAGGGTGATTCACCTACCCCACCTTAGACACTGATCTTAAGAGGGGAATGAATCACCCAAGAGGTGCCTCTTTGTCTCCCGTGGTTATAGGGGAAGCCAAAGAGTGACTAGCTCAAACTGAGACATGCAAAGTTCAGTGGGATACAACCCCGGCTCCCCAGCAGCATGCTGCTGTTAACACCCTCATTCTCAGCAGGAGGAGGAGGAGGGATGGACTCACTCAAGTGTAGCTTTGCAAAACTGAGGTTAAATATGTCAAATTTGACCAGCAACTTCAGGAGCTCACCTTAGAGCATTAAATGTACCCAGGACTACTCTTTGCCCTTGAGTCCAGCTTGCACAGATTAGCCCACATCCACACCATCAGACCCAGGTACCCTTCCTCTATGCCTCCTGGGAATGGTCCCTGTCTTATCTCCCTAAAAGTGCCCAGGATTGCTTGGGAAAAGAACATCAGTCCAGGACAGAACAGTGCCAGGAACCATCTTAACAATCTAACAGCAGAAACAGTCTCAAGCTGCTATCTCTGGGCGTTGAGATGTCTGTGCTTGGATGAAATCAGGGGCAGGTGACACACTGAGCACCTTCAAAGATTAAACCTTGGCCATCGTGACTTCACCTCCTGATATGAGCTACACGCTGGCAAACAATGCTAGTGAAAACCTTCCCAGTTGAGCTCCTGATTTACTGAGGAATACAAAACAATTGACTTTCTAGATGTAGCATGAGGTTTATTTATTGCAACTTTTGAAAGCACAAAACATAGACAGATGAAAGGCACCAGAGAGAGCCAAAATCATACAGTCACTACTATCCCCCTTTACAATCTTGTTTAATTTACAAAGTGTGCAAGCCCGATACAGTGCAATATCATCCATCCCTACATGCACGCTGGAGCCTACAGTCACTTCAGAATTGATCTGCTCAATAAATCCCACTGGTAGTTTAAAAACCAAGCCAAGTACGTAGACAGTATACACAGTACTACTGTTTGCTGGTAGCTTGCTGCATGCATAATGATACAAAATATTAGAGCTGTTTTACATTTTCTGTTGGGTCAACTGACAACTTATAGTTACATAAAGAAGAAAATACTTAAGGGAAATAGCTAAGAGCGGAGTTAGCTGAAGGTTGAACTTTCAACCTTGGATCCAGACTATTTCTATGCAGCTCTTGTTAATCGCATCTTCCTGAGTAACCAACAATGCTCCTTGCTAACCTGTGCCAGTCATGTGTACTTTAAAACCTAAACTGAGGATTTCACTCCCACTGATCATCTAATCAGAAGTTATTTCTCTGCTTGGCATGAGGTCCATTTATCTCCATTGCAATTAACATCATTTCTGGAAGTCTCACTTTAAGCAGCAGGTATTCATATTTTCCATTTAGCTGACACCATTTCCTAGGTGAATTTGGCAGGACAAACTGTTGCAGATTGTACCATGAAAACCTTAACTTTCACCACCAGTCAGCTTACAGAGTTTTGTCTAAAAGGTTTTTTGAGTCTTTTGAGCAAATGCATGCAGTGAACTATGTATTTTGATGACTAAGGGCTGACCCATTCCTGTATAGAGCTTAACCTTTAACTTCAGGGTATGAGGGTCTTGTACCTCTGAAGCACACGCTTGGTGTGCACTTTAGCACCATGTCAAAGAGCTAAGCTCAGACGAGCACAGGCACTTCTATTCGAGAATGCAATCAAGGGTGGTACGACACCATTCAGATAAAGTCCTTTGAAGAAGAGTGCATAATAGCAAGCACTAGGGTGGTTGTTGCCCCTGTGTCCCTAGAGATTCTATCTTTTGGATTTCTGCAGAAGAATGATGGAAATGCTGAATAGAAATAAAGATTTATTGAGTCAAAGCGACTCTACTGTGTATTTTAAGATGCACTTATAAGCAGCAGCTGCAGCAGCAATTATAAATTTAATATTTAGCATTCATTTAATGATACAGAAATAAAATGAATAATCCATCGATATAAATTGACTTGAGATGAATATCAAACTGCAGGATCTTTAGAGCAATTCTGTTTGCTAATCTGCATGAACATGATCTGGATTAAAGGGATCTGTATGGTTCAGCATTAACCAAGAGGGGCCTCAAAATGAGCTAGACAGCATTAGGCAGCTACCAGAAGTGTCGTAGAGACTTCTGTGCCTTTATGGCCAATGCTTTTGGTGTGCTCTGCCCCTGCGAAGCTGTATGCCTTGCTCCCCTTAACTCTAAAGACCAGATCTAAAATATCCTTAGAAACCCACAAAAGCAGGTAGACAGCTAAGGACATTAACTTAAATGGACCAAATGACACAGGCGTTTTAACTAGACTCCATGTCTAAACTGCTGAGGCACTTTTATAAACGTCACTGCATGCCTTTATGCTTCTTTGGGGGCCTAAAGACACTTGCAAATCTCCCTTTAATATTTCTAACTACTTTTAAGCATGCCTCTCCATGTTCATTACTGTGAGATCAGTAGATGCACAACCAGACAGAATCCCATTCCCCAAGGTAATCCTTTTTTTCATTTATAACATGCAAAATATAGGGAATTATAACAGCAGTTAGGAAAAAGAAAAAGGAATAAAAAAAGAAGTTGTAAAGCTATTTGAAATATCAAGACAAATGCAAATCAAGTCTAATCCTTTGTGCTTGAGCAGTGGCAGTTCATGGTTCAGTGGTGATTCCTACATGCTCTTTTGATTACAAGGCAAGTAGAAACTGGAGAACAGAAATATGGCACATTGCCTTGGAGCAGGCTTGCCTTTTATCTTATATATAACAGTGGGGTTTAGCTTCTTCATTCTAAAAGTTTCATTGAGAACAAGTGCTTACCAAAGTGAGAGAGGGATGAGTAAACTCCTATTAAACTAAGAATAGCAATTCCCCGTCCCTCGTCCCCCTCTTCCCATGCATCCAAATGGATGAGGAGAAATATATAGGATTGCATTACCTCGGTCATTTTTGGCTTCCTGGAGCTGGATGGGACAAGCCTGCCTGCCTCTGGACGTGGAGCAGTAGCCATGGTGTAGGTTTCCTTGCTCACCTTCTGCTTGGACCTCAGGAGGGACAGGGCTGCTTTAGTGGATATACCTGGAAGGTTAGGATTATACAAGCTAATACACCAGCTGGCATACACTGAAGACCTTCGATCAGCTTGCTGGATATGATTTGGCTTTATGTAGTTTAAATAGCACCAACTGACATTAGTGGTTGTGTGGAGACTGGGGAACTGAAGTACCTTCTTCGTATCTGTACCTTCTCGAGACTTCATTGTACTATGAGTGACCTCAGACAGAGGTGCAGTGCTTGGAGGGTTTGGTGGAGACTGCTCCACCAGTTCTTTGGAGTCTTCTTTCTTCACGGGTTGCAAAGGTGCCTTGCTGAGGAACTGCTTGCCAGCTGGCTGCTTATACTCTTCCAGTGCCTCAAAACTTGGAGAACCTGAATGGGACACAGCTTGCTGTGAAGTACTTGGGATTTCCTTTGGCTCTGACTGCTCTGAGGACAAGCTAGGCGGTGTTTCAACCTCGACCCTCCCTTGGCTTTCTGCAAGCGAGTGAGGCTTATCCTGCTTTTTCCCTTCCTCTATTGCACTGGGTGGCTTCACCACTTCCAACTTCTCTTCTGCTTCAGACACTTCCTCCTCTTTCACTCTCTTCTGCTGTTGTGTTTCCATGGTCAGCTCCAAGCTACCAGCTGGAGAGAGCATTCTTTTGCTTCCACCAACTGTTGATGTGCCTGCTTCCAGTCCAAGGACACTGTCTGATGGGGAGGTGAGTGGCATATACCCTTTCCGTTCTGGTAAGGGTAAGGGCACTCTCAGATATGGGCTCTGGAAAATGCTTCTTTGATCCTCTGTGATCACCTGTGCCAGATCAAAACCTAGTCCATGAACATCAGCGCTACAGACCAGGGTACCCTTGGGTTGGTGATCATCAAATTTGGGGAGCACGATAGAAGAGGAACTGCACTGGGATTGAGTGACCAGAATCTGGGACAGCGTTGTGTACATCGCACTCCCATAGGATGGCATATTTGTCTGTATGCGAACAGGGACAACAAGTGACACCACTGGGTCTGACCGTGTAGGAACAACAAGCTGAGATGCAGATACAGTCACCAAAGGACTTGCTGTGCAGGTCAGAGGATGCAACCTACTGTCTGAGTCATATTCTGTGCACGGGGAAAGAGAGGAGGCTCCCGCTGTTGCAAACAAACTGGATTTGATCTGCGGTAAATGTCCACCAGCTTCACCTGGCAACTGGAGAGCAAACTGAGACTGAAGAGGCAGAAAAAAGGCTGAAGGTATCGGTGAGGAGACGGGATAATGAACCGGCAGGAATGAAGGATGCTGCCTGAATGGTACCTCAGCTGGGTGAGACATCAGCGGAGGAGCTATATGAAGCGGGCCTGGGTGGATGAGCGTTTGTGGGAGAGGCAGTGGGGGGGTCTGAAATATGGAAGGAGGAATCTGAGGCATGGTGAACTGAGCAGAGAGGATGTCAGACATCGTGTGTGCGGCAAAGAGCTCTGCAGATTGCCCTGGCTGCGGCAGGAGGTGCTGGTAGGGAAAGATAGAAACCTGCGGGGACATGAACTGCTTTTCATGCAGCGTTAGCTGTGGTATGGGATGGAACACTTGCAGAGCTTCCGTGTATGGCTGGGTGTATGCTGGCTGAAGGCTGTCTTTTGGCTGGCTCTTGTCACTTGGGTAAGTACCATGAGAGGGCAAAGGGGATGAAGATGTCGGCTGCTGGGGTAAACTTGTTGAAGGAGATTTACTTGTAGAAGGAATTGGATCTTCTGTCTCTGACCGGCCTGTTGGGGCTGAGTCTGGCTCATGCTCTGGGTGCCTAGTGAGGGATGCTTGCCTAACTAGAAAGCATTTCCTTCGTTCCTGTGGAGCTGAGGAGGATGAGGGGCCAGGGGTTGAGGCAGGTGTGGACGACAAGCTCCCGTAGTCAAATGATTTACTGCGGGTCTCGGACATCTGGGAAGGATGGGACACGTTCGGTGTCTGCTCAGAAGCAGATCTCCGCATTTCCCTGGAATGGTGATGGTGGCTTGGTACCATCAACATATGTGAGCCAACACCAGGAGGCTTTGGGTGGGATTCAGAGGGCTGGCTCGTTGACTCTGACTTGCCATGATCTTCACGATCAAATGAGACAGAGTGGCTGGAGCCATGGGATATGCTGCTCTCCTGACTTGGGCTTCGGGTGAGAGAGACGGACTCAAAACTGGACTCTCCGGAGGACTGAGCCATTTCTGCCAGGCGCAGCCTCTTCTTTTTTGGTGGCAGTTTCTCTGCTGGGAGCTGTGAAAGGGTCTGGCTCCTCTGCGGCCACTGAAATTCCTCTGTTTTCTCTGGCTCTTTCGGCGGAGGCTCTGGCTCCGTTTCTGGTCTGTCGGGCTCTTCTGTGACCAGAATCTCTGGGACCTGGATGTTGGGCTGGCGCACCAGCCTGGGCTGCAGGGAGTGAGGCGGTCGGCTGGGCTGAGGTGTCGGCTGAGACGAGTACTGTGACAAGGGCTTGTCTTCTTCCAGGCTGCTCGCTTGCTCGATGGAGTCAGACTTCTCAAAGGAGCTTGTGTGCTGGATAACGGAGATCTCCTTTGAGGTTGTTCTTCTCTCTTTGCCCTCTGCACTTGAAGCCGGTTTGGTATTTCTGGAATGGAAGCTGGCACTGACATCGGAAGGTGCGGATTTACCAGGATCTGCTGGTGACTTAATGGATTCACGGGTTAGGTTTAACGCGACATCAGATGATGCTGGGTTTGCAAACTGAGTGCCTGGTGCAGTACTGGATGAGGGAGTCTGAGACAGCTCAAAAGCTGGAGGCTCCTCATCATCACCGAGGCTCTTTTCCTTTCGCCTCTTTCGGAGCGGGGTAAGCTCCAAACTGCTCCCTAGCTTGTAATGCATCATCTGGGGCCACGTGTCAGGATCTGCAACGCTTTTCTCAGTCTCTGAAGAGGTATGGGAAGTGGAAGAACGAGGCTTTGCGAGCTGCAGTTCTGAACAGTAGTATTTCTTATGGGCTTCATAATTGTCCCTTTTCTTATACCGAGCACCACAGACGTTACACTCGTACATGAATCCTTTAACTTTCGGACCCTTCCGAGACTTTTTGGTAAGATCGCTTTCCTTGGTTTCAGGCTCCTCAGGAGGTTTGGAAACAGTTTCTTTGTTTGCAGAGCTAACCTCCTCTGAGACGTATTCTACCCCCAAAGGTAGCTCAATAGCTGGTTGTCGTTTTAGCATTCGGGGATGGGAAGAAAACGCTTGACTGCGGCTTAAGACTTCAGGCTCCATGATGTGATCATCAAATGAATAGCTACCTCTAAAGGTATGTGGGGAGCTTATAGTGCATGCAGCAGAAGGCATTGAGTGGCTTCTTAGGAGAGGCACTGTCTCTGTGGCACTGTGGGATTGCTGAAGTGACAACAATGATTGTTCAGGCTTAACTTTTTCACCGTGGGATGTCAAAACTTTCGCTGCATCCAACTGGCTACTGGAACCAGACTTGATATCAAACTGAAACGGTTCCCTATATACACCAGACTTTGGAGATTCAATGCTGCTACGTCTAGATAAAGAGCTTCTTCTAGGCTTAACACTATCTATTTCACTGGTATCTACAACAGCTTCATTAATTGTAATTAGCTTAGTGATGTGTTCAATAACCTGTGTTCTAGGCACAGATAACGGTACCATACTAGGTTTCTCTTCACTAGACAGGTGGGGAAACCCCTGGGATGTGTTTGCACCTAACGCTGAAGTCCTTTGCCCAATTCTACCACATTTCCCAAAAATTATTTCTGCATAAGATTTCGCGTTAGTATTTGGTGGGCTGATCTGCTGCTCTGCACTTTCTGATCTGGAGAAGTAGCCTGACTCAGTACTCCCTTTGCTCCCAGGGCTCAGGAAAGCTTGTTCATCTATGACCTTCTTCCGTTCGCTCAAGCGGAGTGCAAGCTTCTGCTTTATAGTATGGGTATCTTCAGATTTATGGCTCAGAGGATGGTCTGACGATGGCTCCGCAAACTGGGTGCTATCTTCAAGAGACTGAGACATACTGGAATGAGACAATGAACACCGGTCATGGCTGGAGCCCTGGCTCCCTCCACTCAGCAAACTACTGGACAAGAGCGTGTGCTTCTGCCTGGGTGAGAGCTCTACCGAATGGCCCGACATCGCACCCGTTTCCTCCTCCGAATCTGTGCTTTCTCCTTCTGTTGGCTCTTCAAAGTCCTCCCCACCAATCCTTTCCATTTCCAAGCTCGATGGATACATCTCTGCTCCAATCCCCGAGGCCAGCCCAGCTTTTATTCGATGAGCATGAGATTTCCTATGTTTATACAAATTGCTCTTAGTCTTAAAAGAAAAGCCACATGGAATGCAAGGGTATGGCCTCTCACCCGTGTGTGACCTGATATGTTTTTGGAGCACACTTGGCTTCGCACAAGGCCTGCTGCAGTACTGGCAAATATATTTGCCTGGCTTCTGAGGTTTCTTTTCCTTCTTGTGCACTTCCTCAGCTTGTTTTAAGGAAACCTGTGAAGGGCGAGGGATATAGACCTTTTGAACAGACGGCATGTCCTCTCCGGGAATGATCGGTGAATGGGAAGGTAAGAGCTGGCCGTGGTGAGAGTGAAGCCCGGGTGATGAAAAGGAGCCAGAGGGACCTGGTCTTACTGGATCAACTAGCTGCCATGTGGGACCTTCGAGGACATGCTCTGGTTTCCCAGGCGACATAAATGCTGGTGACAGTGCGTGCTGCTGAAGCTGTGAAACGTGGGGAGGATGTTCAAAAGAGGAAGGCTTAGGCTGCTTCTGATGTCCAGTCTTCTCCTGAGACTCCTCTCTTGGAACCGCCAAAGAACCAGAAAAGTGCTGCTGTGGTATGATATCTCGGAGAGGGGTTCCTTGAGAAGGAGCAGAGCTGCCCTGGTACGAAGCTGCGGGTGAAATACTGGCTTGGAAAGCCTCTCCTTTGGGAAGCCTCTTTCTTGGACTTTCCTCAGCCTTTTTTGTGCTCTTCTGGATTTGTTCAGGATCCATGACCTTAAAAGGGTCTCTGAATGCTATTTCGGGAAGGTTTTGGCAGGCTTCATTTACGAATAATAAAGGTCTCTTCTGTAGATTCCCTGTTTTGCCTGCATTTGCTACGAAGCCGGAGCCGCCGGGAGATGGTTGTTGATTTAAGATTTGACTAAAGTGTCACTAGTTGCTATTTGATTCAAAATAAAAAACGTTTCAAGGTCACTAAAGTTCACATTGGTAACACATGACAAACTACTTCAAAGAGAGAAAACTTTCCAAAACTTTGAGTCCAAATATTTTCCTTGTGAACTTGGTTAAGGCTTTAAACCTTGCCATTTTATTTCAGTTGACAGTGGCAAGCCTTCAAAGTCAAGATGCAACCCACAATGTGTCTCTTGTTTGTTATGCAAACCTTTGAAAACTTGAGACTTTAGTGCTCATCTCACAATGGTCTTTTTTTTTCCTGGGCAAGGAAAATAACACTGAACGGTGTGTGTCCCCCTGTGTCTTCCTTCTGTTCCACTTTTGACTTCAAAAGCCTTGGAAAAGTATTTCCCACATTTCTGTAATTACATCCAAAAGAAAACAAACAGAAAAGAATTACTTCAGCGTTTGTCTTGAAGCAATGAAATGCTGCTACTTCTATAGAGGGTAACAGCAAATATTTTGCACAGAAGTAAAGCAGAGTCACTGACTGAATGTCTGCCATTCACGCGACATTGATTTTAATGGTAATCTAAACATAAATTGTACCCAGTCAAACCTCAGAGACTCATACTTAGTTCTACTCACACACAACCTGGCTCTGCAACAGTAACCAAAGACAGTAACTTGAAACACAGTCACTTTTGAAATACGTATTAAAATGGTTTCCAACCTGAATTCCTTCTAATTTCCTGCAAACACTGATAGGTTTACAGGTTTGGTAATTATATTTCCCTCCCAAACAAACACCAAAGTAAAGCTGACTAAATACAAATCACTGCCTAATGCAGCACATACGTTCACCGACAAATGAAATGCAAATCTTTCCTGCATAAAACCCACTCTTCAGCTTGCAACAATCTTCGGTGTCATTTACAACAATAGCAGGTAAAGAGAAAGCACACGCACCCTTATACTGAGATATTGCCTCTTTAATTTCCTGCCTTTTGTCACCAAACAATGGTAAACCCAACTTGTAAAGGATGTATTTCATACAGGCGGGATGTTGAAACTGGCTGTCTATAAATTGGATCCCTTCTTACAATGAATTTGAATGGGAGGCTCTATTAAACCTACCTCCCTCGTCAGCAAATACAGCTATTACTGAGACACTTGGGGAGGAAATACTCTGATTCCACTGAAATAAGACAGCATCACCAAGAGATGGAATAGAAAATGGGTGGGATACTCCTAAGGAAAATAAGGATGGTGCTTTTAAGCAAAGAAAATTGACACATGTAATTTACAATGAGAAAAGAACTATCTTCTTTACAAAGCTATTACCTGCCTTAGGGTGCAGTGCCTTGCTATAACAGAATTGCATTGGTTTAATCATGGGAAATGGCTCAAAGTCCTGCTGCTTTGATCCTGTCCCGTGTAGTGGAAAGGTGCATGGATGTGGCTGAAACATAGCAGAGAAGCCCTGGGGACTGAGATTTTAACTGCATGATGGCCTGACTTCATCTTGAAGAGAACCAGTGAAGAGCCAGCAGAAGAGGTTGGCTATGTTCAACACTAAGTCCTCCAAGGACTACCCACTCCTTATTCATTCCTAAATCCTGTGGACTCACCATATTCGATGAGACGAGAGGGACATGGAGTGTAATTTAACAGAGGGCCTACAAAGATGCCAGAGAGGGGTTCTTCATAAGGGACTGTAGTGATAGGACAAGGGGTGATGGGTTCAAACTGAAACAGGGGAGATTTAGGTTGGATACAGGGAACAAGCTCTTCCCTGTGAGGGTGCTGAGGCGCTGGCACAGGGTGCCCACAGAAGCTGTGGCTGCCCCATCCTTGGCAGTGTTCAAGGCCAGGTTGGACACAGGGGCTTGGAGCAAGCTGCTCCAGTGGAAGGTGTTCATGTTTGTGAAAGGGGTTGGAACTGGAACCTTCCAACACAAACCAGTCTGGGATTCTATGATTAGTTATTATTCCAAATGTTCAGACCATCCTCTGCCTCTTCTGACAAGCACATAGGCCCCAGCTGATTTTGTTAGGGATTCTGCAAAGAAGTTCACATTTAAAGGACTGGTCAACAGACAAGCACACCTGATGCCTGCAGCAGCGAGCACAGCCAGTCCAAAACCATCCACACTACTTTCCACATTACTGGAAATGGCCCCTGGAATGGAAATGGCAAGAGATCATTCTCCTGGCTCGATGCAGTTACTCCAGATTGATACATCCCCAAGGAAAATTCAATAGTGCAAAATAAAGTGGCAGAAGAAAAATGAAGTCACAGAATCACAGACTGTTTTGGGTCATAGAATCATAGAAGAGTTAGGGTTGGAAAGGACCTTAAGATCATCCAGTTCCAACCCCCCTGCCATAAGTGGGGACACCTCATACTAAATCATGCTACCTGAGGCTTCATCCAACCTGGCCTTGAGCACTGCCAGGGATGGAGCACTCACAACCTTCGGAAGGGATCTTAGAAAGGCATCTAGTCCAACCCCCCTGCAGTGAGCAGAGACATCATCAGGTTGCTTAGAACCACATCCAGCCTGGCCTTGAATGTCTCCAGGGATGGCGCATCCACCACCTGCCCGGGCACCCTGTGCCAGTGTTTCACCACCCTCGCTGTAAAGAATTTCTTCCTCACATCCAGCCTGAATATCCCTCTTATAGTTTAAAACCATCACCCCTCGTCCTATCACAACAGGCCCTACTAAGATGTCCATCTTGCTTTTCTGTGAACTTAAAGGTATCGTAGAAGAAGGGAACAAGATGCCTAATGCTGCTTTGCCCAGCTCAGATACAGCCTAGGGCAGCTAAAAGTGTCTCACTGCATTACATCACAGAGGAGATCATGTTCCTGCTGCTCTCCCTCTTGCCTGATGGATCCCTCCAGCTGGCAGAAGTGAGGGACTGGTGTGGGTCAGGCTCCATAGAGCTGGCTCCTTCTGGAAATGCAGTGGGACTAACGCTGGTGGGAAAACCTACTCTTTTTCTTTTCCTCCTTATTGTCCTTCCAGTTTCTATTCTTTTCATCTCAGTCAAAACCTCTCCTCAGATTCAGCCTTTTAATATTCATTACATTTTACCAGTTCTCGCCTTTGTTTCTCAGAAAAGGCACATCTTTTGCTTTTACTTTCACCCCTCGCCCTCATGACCTGAGTAGATTCTTCTCCCTGTCGTGTTGGGCCTCTACTCATTTTGCTCATCACTTTCACCTTACGTGCACTCTGCGCTGGGCTCCCTGTAGAACAGCACAGCAGCAGCTAACATACAGCAAGGCAGCACATGGCTTAGGCACAACACAAGAATCACAGAACCAGCTAGGTTGGAAAGGACCTTCAAGATCATCATGTCCAACCATTCCCTCAGGACTCGGTCAGTCCAAACACTACCTCACTCCTAGAGACAAATCTTTAAGGAAAAAGTCCCATGGATTTTACGACTCATGGTTTCCAGCTGCTAACATTGCCTGTCTGTGGCCAAATCCAAAGTACAGGCACTGAAACTGGGGATTCCAGCTATTATTTCTATGCAGACATCATTTCTTAGGGTTTTACTTGAGAGGCAACTGAGTGAACATGAACAGAAATGCCTGCTTTGTTCACAGTGGCAGTAACAAAGAGATCAATGACAAAACTCCTTCTGATTTTAATGGGACAAAACTTTTGCCCTAAAGCCTGAGATAAAATGAATGGAAATGCTTTTTTAGAGAGTCACAAGTGTTGGCATTTTGAATTACCTTATTACAGCTGAAATGAATTCCTGCAGAGAGGCCCAGGCACACAGTCTCTCCCAATCCCAAATCTCAACTAAGTCCACCTAAACAGTTTGAGGAAGAGCTGACCAGTGTCAAGCATTAGGTTGGTCCCCCTGTGACTATCAGCACCTCTATGCAGCCATCCACCCAAACACGGTCTTTAACACTGGATTTGGGACTAAACCCCCCCCTAAGTGGGAAATGAAATGCTGAAGGCAGCACCTGACATGGGAGCTCCTGTCACTGNCCTCTATGCAGCCATCCACCCAAACACGGTCTTTAAAACTGGATTTGGGACTAACCCCCCCCCCCCCAAGTGGGAAATGAAATGCTGGAGGCAGCACCTGACATGGGAGCTCCTGTCACTAAAAAAACACTCCTATGTTCCTCAGTTCTTCCAAAAACCCTGCAACCCCATGCTTCATAAAGGCAGATAATGGCCACGACATGGGGTGGAAGCTAAAGGGCATCCTGCTACCTAGAGGTAGCAACCAGCTCTCAACTGTAGCTTTGAACAACAGGGCAGATGGCACCTTCGACACTCAAAGTGATTTATGACTCAGAGGGATTTACAATGCAAACAGTGGACAGCAGCAGTAGATCTCCTGTCATTACGTCTTGTAACTCGACTCAGTGACACAAACCACTACTACAGCCAGGCAAAAGTTCAGCAAAGAAAAGCGAAGGAAACCAAACAGAAATGCAGGTTCTGTTGCCAGGTTGAGTCCACTGCAAAAAGCAGTGCACACATCCAGGGTAAGTCACTAGTGAAGGAAACACAGATTACTTACAGTGGACTTGGTAGTCTGTAATTTTGATGGTGTCTCCCTTTTGTTTGCTCACGATTTAATTCAGTCTGTAAAAGAAACAGCCCGTTGGAGTTGTAATGCACATACATTAAAATGCCATCTCAGCAGTGAGCACACAGGACTTACATCAGGTGCCTTGATGGAGAGGATTGCTTGGTAACCGAAACAGTACACAAACTCAGTCCCAACAGCTGGAAAAGCCCTCGGTGACTGCATGTACCTCCTCTGGCACCTTTATCCCAGTGGTGATGTGAACGCTCATAGTAAACACATTGCCATGGGGTATTCCCCCTCTGGGCCAAGGCTGCAAGGGAAACCACAGCCTGGCTGGTGTCAGCCATGGTCAAATGCAGAGCAGACAAGGCAACAGCTCCACATTGGCACATGGATAACATGGCAGCTCAGATACTGAGTATTCAGATCAGCACATAGGTGCTGCAGCCCATCCTCCAAAGCTCGTATTTAGTCCTCAGTTTTGCTTTTAGTTTGAAGTAAACCACTCAGTTCCTCCACACTTTGTAGAATCATAGAACATTTAGGGTTGGAAAGGATCTTAAGCTCATTCAGTCCCACCCCCCTGCCACAGGCAGGGAACACTGGAGCAGGTTGCTCCAAGCCCTGTGTCCAATCTGGCCTTGAGCACTGCCAGGGATGGGGCAGCCACAGCTTCTCTGGGCCATCACCCTGTGCCAGCGCCTCAGCACCTTCACAGGGAACAGCTTGTGCCTAAGAGCTCAGCTCAGTCTCCCCTCGGGCAGGTCCAAGCCATTCCCCTTGTCCCGTCCCTACAGGCCCTTGTCCCAAGCCCCTCTCCAGGTTCCCTGCAGCCCCTTTAGACACTGGAGCTGCTCTCAGGTCTCCCCTTCAGGAGCCTTCTCTCGTCCAGGCTGCCCCAGCCCAGCTCTCTCAGCCTGGCTCCAGAGCAGGGATGCTCCAGCCCTCACAGCATCTCTGCGAACTCGCTCCACATCCCTCTTAAGTTGAGGGCTCAGAGCTTTAGTCTTTCTCAGTGGCAACGGATTGTTAGAAAATACACGATTAAAAACGTAATAAAAAAGTGGTGTTTTTTTCTTTAAGAAACATCAACATTTTGTTCTAAAACTACAGACACCTGCATTTACCAACACGATTCACACACTTGATTCTTAAACCCATTTCATGCATGCAACATCTGCTGTGGTGCTGTGGACCTGTAAGGGGAAGAAAGCAAATCCAGTGCTAAAGTCCAGTGACTTGGGTTCAATTCCCACATCGGTTACACATTTCCTGTCTGAAACTGGGCAAGCCGGATCATCTGTGGGACGAGTTAGTCCCCATTTCTAAACTAGAGATACTTCCTTCTTTCACAGATGTGCTGTGAGTCATTTGTTAATGTCAGTCAGACCCTCGGATACTACGGGAAGGGAGGGACTCACAGAGATAAACAGGGATCTATATAACTAGAAACAGATGGGAAGACATCCAGGGGACTTTCTCTGCTCATTGAAAAGTCTAGGATGGGAGGCTGTGCTTAGGAACTTTCCCTTATACCCCACATTGTATCAGCAACTTCCCTTCTCACCTTTCCAGGCACCAAAGTGCACCCATAACTGCACCACAAGGAAAGCAAACAAAGAAAAGCAAGTCTCATTTTGCCAGCAAGGCATGTGCAATGGGTTAATCTAATTCACAACTTAAAACAGTTTCTCCAGGAAAGCATTTGAGTCGGAACAGAGTAATTATTGCAAAATCTGCATATTTTAGAGCTAAATATTCCCAGAAATATCATCATTGAAACTAGAAGGAAAAACAAAAACGAAGCAACAGGCACTGTGAAGCTTAGGAAGCATCCTCAGCACAGCAGAGAGCTCCAGACCATGAACAAACAAGAGCTGAGAGCTCCCTTCCTAATGCTAACACTCACAAATGCAGAAGAAACAGCAGTTTCTTCCTACCTTGAAGGTCAACAACCAGCTCTGCATCCTCTGGTAACAGTTTTAAGGCAGACCCAGCTCTTGCACACAGCCTCATGCTCACTGCCTAGACCAGCTCTCGGCTGCTCCATTTCCAGTACTAAGAGCAGCAGGGATTTGAAGGCAGGCTGCTGCAGACATGGAAGGGCATGCCAAGATACCACTCATATTCCAGAGGGTTTGTTGGGTGTTTTTGACATTGTTAATGAAACTAATCCTGTTTTCTTGCTATGAAAACTCAAGAAACCCAAGCTGTCTTGCTGTGTTCAAGCGACCCTCAAGAACCATTCAACGCTTGTGACTATGAAGAGGGATTCTGTGTATCACCGTCACATCTCCTCCTCAGGATTGTGGAAATCTCTGCTGCTTTCACTTCTCACATACTCATTGGCATAAGAAAGTCATTAGTTTTGAAACTACTGCTGCACAATGATGCTTTCAAAATCCATCTGAATGGAACACTCCAGAACTGCCAAACCAAGAGTGGGAAGCCAGCTATCGGCAAGAAGGGGTAATGGGTTCAAACTTAAACAGGGGAGGTTTAGATTGGATATAAGGAAGAAGTTATTTATTGTAAGGATGGTGAGGCACTGGAATGGGTTGCCCAGGGAGGTTGTGAGTGCTCCATCCCTGGCAGTGTTCAAGGCCAGGTTGAACAGAGCCTTGGGTGCCATGGCTTAGTGTGAGGTGTCCCTGCCCATGGCAAGGGGGTTGGAACTGGATGATCTTCAGGTCCTTTCCAATCCTAACTATTCTATGATTCTATCCAAGGTAACATGTCTTGTATATAGCTAAAGCCTTTCCCCAATAATATGTTCCCTCTGCTGAGACTTATGGTTAAACTCATGTATTGAGAAACCTTCCAAAATGTTTGTACATAGTTTCAAACCACAGGAGAGGGGAAAAAAATGAAAGAAAGGAAGGGACAACCACAGTTCAGATGGAGTTTATGACTTGTGCTCAATCTCATAATTGCAGGGTGAATCAGTGGGGAATGAGGTTTTAGTCAATACCACACTCCCTGGTCTCATGGGCAGCAAGCTTTGTAGAGATCAGCTGAAAATGGTTTCCCCTTGACCCTCCCCTGACTTATTGATGAACCTCACCTCAGAGACTGCCTTGCCTTCCTTCTATGGCTACACACAGCCATGTCTGGACAGTCACGCACAATGGTCGGTGCACACTGCCTGCTCACATCTTCATTTGCCTGGTGCAAAAGCCAAGAGGACAATGGAGAGTGGAGGTATAATGCAAAACCCAGGCAGACACAGGGAGTGTCACAGATTATTTGCTGTATGAGAAGCAGAATCTTGCGTCAAGATGAAGCTCAGCCTTCTGCAAAGAGCAGACACAAAGCCTAGACACTGATTTGGAGTGAGGTCCTTCCATGTCACTGGCCCTCAGGGTCAGAAAATTGACCCTGATTCCTTTTATTTACTGGTGTAAGAGTTGTCTCAGTTGCTCTGCAGTTGGAGGGTGGAGGTTTGCATCTGCAGCTAGTCACCCCCCTGCTCCTCCTGCCCTGAGGAACTGACTCCTCGCACTGTCTGGTGAACTCAAGGGTTGGGACGGAGCAGAAGGAAGTGCACTACGGGAAGGAAGTTGAACAAAGACAGATGAACCACAATGGAGGCCAGGCTGACAAAACGTTAAGAAACAGATAACAGGCCAACTTTTAGACATCTCACTCGGTGCTGTCTGCTCATATCAGGCTCCAGTTTAAACAGACCTGTAAGCAGCTGCTGGGATGAGGAGGGGATCCCATCCAAACCAATGGTCCCCTTGCAGCAAGGTTGCTCTGCAGACCAGAGCATGGGGCCATGAGGTTGCTGTTTTGCATGTGTAGGTGTCTGGGTGCACTGCACACATCTTATCAAGCACTATGCAAATACACACCAGACCCAGAACCATGCTGCAGGCAGAGTGCCTCATCTGCCTTTGATGTGTATCACGGTAGCCCAGCAGTGATTTTAGCACTCGGTGACAGGAAGGAAAGACCCCAAATCAACTACCAAAATGGAAACAAGTTTGTCTCAGCACGTTCTGTGTTTCGTTTCAGCCTGCAATGATACACAGCAAGTGCCAGGTCCTGGCTCCTACTGGCACATCTGGACTGTGCGGTCCAAAAGGGATCAATTTGGAACCTCTTCTCTTGTTTATTTCAGGAGGACAATTAATGGAATAAGGGTTACCCAGCAGGCAAGCCCGCAGCTACTAAATTAGATGTTCAGTTAATCATTATGCTAAAGAGTACTGAATGACAGAAAAGAGGCAGCAGCAGCAGCAGCAAGGAAGTCATGACTGTGTGTAACAATGAAATTCATCTCCAGTCCTTGCAGAGTATTCTCCAGTGTTCCATACACAGACTTTACCGCCCATGATTTAGACCCCACAGCAGACTACGTAACTCCTGTGCGGTTTTGCTTCATAAGGATGCAATTGGTTACTGCAGGGGTCGAAGCCATTCCACAACAGGGAAAATAAGGAATTTTGGTATATTTAACAAATGTAAGACAGGCTACTTGTGGCTCATTGCAGAAGTGACCAGGAATGAAGGACTGATAGAGGGTTCAGGCAGGAAGGCGCTGCCTTGACCACGCGCGAGTATGTGCTGTGTAGCATCCTGCATCATGGAGAACGCATCCTTCTGCCTGCCCTCAGAATGTACTTGCAGGACGTAGCTGGGTCACTGATGCTGCCTGCAGGGCACAGCAGGTTTGTAGGACTGAACAAAACCAAATGAGGAATTTGAAGACAATGAAGCCAATTAAAAGAAACTTTCAACATGCAAATTCCATCTCTGCTCCTTGACAGTTTTACTCTTTGAGCTATTACATACACTGCTTTTTGTCTCGTCAACAATAAAGCAGAAGCAATTAAGCAAAATGCAATAAAATTTAAGCCAAATAAAATTAAAACAGACTCCAAGATTATTGTATAAACTCACTAAGATGACAAAGTGATCTTTCAAACTCACATCACAAAAAGCTTCCAGTTTGCATTGAATACAGAAGCAAGAAAAAAGAAATGCTATGGAAAACATCTCCACGCAAACATCTTGCACTGGGAGGGGAGCTTTCTGGTGGCTGCGAGCTGCATTATCATTTATCCTTATGCAGAATTACAGCCCAAGCCCACAATAAGGCTCCCTCTCTTTATGCAGGCTCAGCAAAATGGGGCAGTGAAGCATCCACTTCTGAATGTATTTGCACCTCTGTTCATATCTATATAGACATTGAACTATGCAACAAAACACTATGTTTAATCAACTAGGGAGGGACATAGAGCTGTTGGAGCAAGTCCAGAGATGCTGCAAGGGCTGGAGCAGCTCTGCTCTGGAGATAGGTTGAGAGAGCTGGGCTGGGGCAGCCTGGAGAAGAGAAGGCCCCTGAAGGGGAAACCTTAGAGCAGCTCCAGTGCCTCAGATCACAACATGCCAGGTGGGTAATCCCTGCTGCTGTGAGAAGATTGCATCACTTCAGGTCATCACCTCACCAGCTCTCACTGGCTCCATTAGGAGCTGGAGGACGTTGGTATTGCACTAGGAGGTCCGCAGGGAAATCCAGGCTGCCCTAACCACGAGGAGCAGCTACACCACTGCCCCCAGGCTGGGAGGTTGATGGTAGTTTGTGACTGAAATCTGAGGACTGATCATTAAGGATCCCATAAGCCCTTCTGGGCAACCACAGCCTGAAATTCCCACACTGCTGGACAGGAGGCTTTTCTTTGCTGCCTGCCCTGCAGTACTGTGCAAGGCTGCTGCATGCTCTCACCCAGCTGCCCTCTCTCCGTCCATGGTATTCTAGCACTGGAAGTGATGCACTGAGTTAAGCAAGTTCCTAAGTGCTCTAAGGATAGAAGATACTAAAGAAATACAAAGGTATCATTAATTCCCTGAGTTAGGATGATGCAAAAGCAGGATGCAGGTGGGGAAATCACTGCATCTGAGCACAGCCCCTGATAAGAGAAACAGAAATACATCAGATCTTCCTAAGTAATGTGTTATCTGAACACAACAGCAATACACAACACTGTATTATGCCAGTCTGTAT
Source organism: Agapornis roseicollis (assembly GCA_002631895.1). Taxonomy (NCBI): domain Eukaryota; kingdom Metazoa; phylum Chordata; class Aves; order Psittaciformes; family Psittacidae; genus Agapornis; species Agapornis roseicollis. The sequence goes on along the minus strand of NDXB01007659.1, from coordinate 96,751 downwards.
CTTATTTAGCCAAATACAAAGAAGAGATATAGAAAGTGATAGTGAAACAAACCATGGAACCTCAGTGAAACTATTTCCAAAGGAAAACCTCCCTCGCTGATTCAGGACCAAAGACAATGGGATTTTTCCTATCCTCAATGAAAAGACAGGAAGAGGAGAAAATGGTCCCTTATTCCCAACAAGCAAAACCAGAGTTTCTGATCCTACCACCAGGCTGGCAATCTCCTCTTTACAGAAGCAGTCTTGACTCTCTGGGACCATATACTGAAAGTCATTTCTGTTTTGTCCCATCACTGAAATGGTGGGGGAAAGAGCGGATTACACACATGGAACAAGCACCTGCATGTCTGCAGTGCCACCCTCATCCTGAGGAGCTTCCTTGATAAAGACTTTGCTGTGTTTTCCTTACGTGGCAGGGGAATTGGCACAAGAGGTAGTTCCATTTACGCAACCTTTCCTAAGGTAAATGTTTCCTCAAGGCAACGTGGAGCTGCTGAAACACCGCGCATTGAACTGAGCAGATGGAAGCAGAACCAGCTGCTAGAGATGGTGCAGCTCATACAGTTCCTCCTCCCCAGCAACATGCCCCCAGACCTCACTTCGAAAGGATAGTATCTATCCTGCAGATGCCTGTGCACACACACAGAGATCTGAGCATCCCTGAGTCCAAAGGACAAACTGCACAGCTCTGTGCAAACAGCTACAAAGGGCGTGAAGATGTATCATCGTTGGAAGACCCTGGTGTTCCTCACACCAAAAGCATGGGGATTCACAGGGAGATGTCCCATTTTCGAGCTCTCATGCTGCCCGTAGAGACCAAGCAAGTCACAAAAACCACAGAACTCATTTTAAATCGAGATCTACATTTGTTTAAGAGGAAAGAAAGAAAAACCATGGCTGAGTTTGGAGGGAATGTTGTCAGCTTTGTAGGAGGAAAAGAATCAAGTCTGGGCAGTGTTTGCTTCCTTGTCATCACAAGCTTTACAAAACTCCCTTGTATGCACATACAAAAATATACCTTATGCCAGTGAAACGAAGCAGCATTTAATGAGAACCAGAATGTGTTTTGGTTAATTTCCAGGTGATTGGCTTCTTATTAACAGATTGTTCTTGTAGATGAATGCAAACATTTACATAGGGACCCCATGGGCTCTGTGTCCATCTAGTCTGGTTTTTCCCCTCATAAACCTGTTCCTCAGGAATCCACAGCACTGGCACTCACATAGGGAATGAGAGAAAATCCAGAGCAGGGATTTCCACATCTTCACCACCCCAACCAGGATCACCATCACACCACAGTGTCTCATCTCCACTTTTCTAGATGCTATGGGATTAAAGTATCTATCAAAAATTCCCCATCCCCAACTGCTGCACGGGGCTGCAGTGAGGCCAAATATTCACTCTGGCATCCGCTGCTTCCAATGGACTGTAGTGCCTCACACTAAACCATGTCACCCAAGGCTCTGTCCAACCTGGTCTTGAACACTGCCAGGGATGGAGCATCCACCACTTCTTTGGGCAAATGAGGGCTTCACCACTCTCACAGGGAAGAACTTCTTCCTCATCTCTAATCTGAACTTCCCTTAAATTTAATCCCATCGCCCCTTGTCCTATCGCTACAGTGATATATGCTGCTATCATATCCACCAGCCAGATGAATTATCAAAGCCGTAAGCGGAATGACATCTTAATATAGATCAGGAGAACAAGACCACTTCAGTGACACAAAGTCCACTTTCTAATCCTAATAGACTTGTGGAATTTGTTTCTAATAGCTAATGAATTAAGAATCAGCCAATTATGGGTACCTTTATTACAATGATTCTAATGGAATAAAGTGTGAACTTCTGTTTAATTCTGTTTAATTAGCTCACACTGCTGAGCAGAGGCACTTCTAAAATCTTTTGGCACTTCAAAACTGAGCTCATCACGGCTTTGAGTTGGAATGGCATTAAGGCAATGATATGGAGGTCAAACAGGAAAGATTTCCAGGCAAATAAATGGTTTTCAAAGCATGGTCCCACATCCCTAGCAAAGAAGGTGGATTTATCCTTGTGCATAGTCATGCAGGAAAGCTGAGATCATATTCCTCCTGCTTAACACTTAGAGCTCAACAGCAATTAGTTAGGCTTCAAACTGTTTATTTGGTGATATTTAAAAAGAATTTAAATGTGTTTGGCAAGAAAAAATGGACCAAGATTTTCATGAACGCTTCCAATTTTGGTTGTTCTTTAAAAGCAGGTTACTTTCTTCGACGATATTAAAATAACAGCCATTAAACCTGCAGAGAACCTAAATCCAGCAATCACTTATGTGCCTCCTGCTTTGCAAAGCCTCAAGAGGAAGAATGCTTCAAAACATCCCACTGAAGATGAACTGATTAAACAGCTAAAAGACCACAAAACCCCTCAGTGTTTGAAAGCAAGCAATAAATTCTCTGGGCAAAGATCACAACCAGCTATATACATCTGAATGTTTGATGAAGTGGCTACTTTAGAAGAACCGAACAAAACAACCTTAAAACTAATATCTTTTGGCTAAACAGATTCTCACCCACATTCACCTCTCCTCCTGACCAACCTTATCAGTGTGAGAAATAACAGGAGGCGTTTATGAGAGTCCCAACACCCTGATTTTTGTCCAGGTGCTTTGGTTGCATCTCGCACTCCTCACATGTGGATTTACAATGGGCTCTGCTGGCACGTCCCAGAGAAACCACCACATTTTGCACAACACCATCTACAAAGCACAGAACTAAACCAGCAACTCTTTCTTTCCAGGGCTACTGAAAACAAACCACAACTACCTCCACCTTAACACAAAGCCCACCTCGATTATCCATATCAAGCTGGTTTTGCTGTGTCCAAGGACTGCCTGTTAAAACTACTACAGGAGCACCGGGTGTTATAATAAGACTTCTTTCTCTACCTTCCCCTCAATCTGCAAAACAATGTTTGTAGACAAGGCAAGTTTGGAATTGCCTCCAGCCTCTTTAGGAAAGGTTAAAAAAATATATGTATATGTAGATATATAGATATATTAAGAAAATAAATCTATTATAGGGCCAGCATTCCTGCTTTATGCCTGAGCATTCTCAGGCAAACAAAAAGAATAGCTACGGGCCTTGACAGGAATGGAGCCAACCATTTACTGGTGTAGGTCTGGTTTATGACTGCTGTCACTGCAGACACCACTCACTGGCTGTAGGCAGCAGATAGCAGAGGCTGTCTTTCAGCAGCTGAAGAGGGCAGTTATGTCAGGACAAGTATAAACCAGTGTGGGACAGGTTCACAAAAGGTGTCGGATGAGGTTTCTGCATGCCCCTGAAGAGACAGTTCCAGTCACGTCTTGCTAATGAGGGGAACGTGGAGATCCCCTATTAATGTAAGAAACAGCAAGGCCAGGTTTGGAGGAAGAGTTCCTGTCTTTAAATAGACCAACTGACATAGTGGGAAACACCCAGACGAGCTTTCAGCCACACCAGCCCTGTTGCAAGTTAATAGCACTACAACTTCTGCAAGAGCAAGTCCTTAAATGAGTGACTCGCGCACCTCCGGGGTGGGCAAATGAAGTGCAGCAGGAGAGAACTCCCCTGCGGCTTGATGTGAAAGGGCAGGTAGCTATGAGATCCGCTGCTCACCCCTTGCTTTGCACAGCAGCCTGCAGAGCAGTAATCCTCCCTGCATGCTTCCTTTTGGTTGCAGCCTGTGCTCTGGGCGCACGGGTTGTGCCCCACAGCAGGCGGCAGGATGTGGTCCCTCGCCTCCTGTGCTCTCTGCCTACTGGTGCGCATCATACAGCACCCCAAGGGCTCGGAAGCCCTGCAGAGAAACACGCCATGAAGGTTGCTAAGATTTCCCCCCAGCTCCTCCACCACCTCTTTAGCTGACCACAAGCTAACCCAGGAGATTCTCCCCTCCGCTTCCAGGTTGCAGCGAGTGAAGAGCATCCCTCTGCACACCTCCCAGCACGCACGCTGCATCGCCCATGGCTCCTCCACCGTGCTGGGCTGCACACCAGAAGGTGGTGCTGCAAGAATGGTGTAGAGCCAATTGCCTGACCTGAGCTGGGGTGGAAGATGCTGAATCATCCTTCGGGCTTCCTAAGGCCTCACTGCATACCAGACCTGCTCACCAGAAACCTAGAGGGTCCAAAGCTGAAGGAACCCAAGCAATGAATTGGCCATTTGGGTAGGAACCCTCTTCTGAGAAACATGAAATTATGACCTTGGGTTTCTGCTTTGCAAAATGCTCCTCTTTGAGCCTTTTGCATTCATTCATGAGCAACAGGATTATGGGGGAGGAAAGCCATAAATATGGCCCTGCTTTGGTTGCAGAGAGAGGATGCTTGGGCAGACAAATAGCAATCTTACCACACCCCCAAAATAAGAGAAACATGTCTTTTTTTCTTCCTTTTCTCCTAAAAATCAGTTTGGAAGACGCTGTTCCTGCCCACAGACAAAGGATGTGGAATTCTTACAACCCAAACTGGAGCTTAAGAGAAGGGTCCTCAGAAATACAACTAATAATAAAAAAGATCATTCAAAACAAGAGGGAAGTTGAAGCTTGGATCCAAAAGTGTTATATTAAAACTCTATGAACAGCATGATAGATGCACAAGAGTTTATTTGTTTCCACAGTGAGCTGCTGCACAGCTCACAAACCAAATACTATGACCTGTGCGGGCTTGAGGGCTCCATGGGCTATTCTGTGATGCCACATCCTAATACCAATGAACTAGTGCACAGTTAGATCAGCATTTGACTTGGGAGTTCCTATTCTTAGCCCGAGACTGAACAGCAAACGACATTCATGCTCACTTTTGGGGGATACTGCAAGATACAGGATTGCAGGAAAACAGACTGTAGTCAAGGCCCTTGATATTTTGGAGTAAGCATTCCCAGGAAGATTAAAAGGGTCTTTAGCGATCCTCAAATGTTAAGGCCAGAAGACAGCATGATAAATGATGAAGTCTGACCTCCTGCTAAGCACAGGCTGCAGAACCTCTCAGACATTTCTACATCAAGCTTATTGCTTGCCCTTGAGCTCCAGTATCCCTCAAGAAAACAGAAAACAGTCTTGATTTAAAGACTACAAACGGTGGTAGAAGCAGCAGTGCTCACCTAAGATGTTCCAGTGATTGATTTCTTCTCTTCTAAGATTCTGTTCCTTTTTTCTATGCTTACTTTGTCGAGGTTCATTGCCTAAACTTCAATGAGAAATACCCCTACTATCACAAGCCAAGAGCGCATCTTTGTGGGCCCTTCCTAAAACCAGCCATAGATGTTGTAATTCCCCACCTACAATTACTGTTTGAGATCTATTTGGGGTAAGAGGAACATATTTGAAATTTTAGGCCTTACACAAACCAAAACACAGCGGATTCTTGGAAACGTGCCTCTTTTCAATCAGCCTCCTATACATCTTACACAAACGTGCTGGCTGCAACTGGTTTTGAGGGCTGCAGAAGCTGGCTGTGACACTGTGGGAGCCAGAAACCATCGCTGTTTTCTCTGGTCCTGCAGACACTACGGTGCTGAAAGTCAAAGGGGAATAAAAAGGGCATATTTCTATCCTTTGCAAGCTAGTTGACATTCCAATACCCACATCTGGCTAGCCATCAATGACAAAATTCATAGTGGTGGGTTTTTTTTTGTAGCACCAAGATTTTTTTAAATGTTATTCTTAAATACTGAAAATAAGGGGGAAAAAAGGGGGAAGAAAAAGAAAAAAGGATTGTTTTATTCTTAGCAACAGCAGGGCTTCATAACCACAGAGTGCACAGCACCCACGACCCGAACTTCAACACAACGCAACCATCAGCCCCTGCAGTTTCCCTCTTAGCTCCCTAGTGCCCGGCTGGAGGACTGGGTATGCGGGCTGTTGCTGTTAAAGCTCTGTTCCAGTTCCTTAAAGCACCAATAAATCTGCAGGCCTATTATAGCAATTTCAAAAGTAAACCTAAGAGGGAAGCAAATTTGGTAGCTGCTCCATGTGGCTGGCAGATTGAACCGAGCTGAGCTGAGCTGCATGCCATGGTTTAGGAGGGACTCAAAGCAAGGTCAGACATTAAGACCAGCTCCAGAGCTGCTTCCCCCAGCAGCATGGAGGAACTGGTTTACTAGAAGACACTGTATAAATATTGTGCTGAGCAGCAAAAAGAGGAAGCTTCCCCAGCCCTGGGCTGATTTGTGTCATGATGAGTTCCCAGGCACAATGCTCAATGAATGCTATTATATGAAAGGGTGTTTATTTCACATTGCCAGAATACACAATCCCGTGTCTTACCCGACAGCCCTGCAGGCTGCCATGGAGAAACTCCTCTCCAAAAGAGAATGGGACGTTTATGTTGGGATTAACGCTTTGGCGGCGGCAATGGGACTTCCCCCAGTCCCTGCACTGCTTCAACCCCTGACCAAGCAGCACTGGGGGCACAAACGTTACCACTGACACTCCCCCATAGCCAGTGAGCTAATTAAAACTCTTCATTCGAGCACAGACAGGGGAGATCGGGGCTTTTCCCACTTGTTCACTGGTTTCATTATCTCACCGCTCACTGGCTTTGATGCTCTGCAGATGATCGTGTTCCCACCATCGAGGGCAACGCAAGGAATAAGCTTGTCTGAAAGGGTTGCACTGTAGTGCTGGGCAGATCTAATCAGCAGTTGAGGGGGGTTTATTTCCCTGGGGTATTTCATTTGCACTCCAATTGTCATTTCCTTAATGAAGACAGATGAAGGAAACACCAGGTTAAGAAGCCCGCATCCTTGCAAGTAAAAACAATACGCCTCTGCTCAGCCCCAGCAAAGCTCCTGCCTTGCATGCTTTTGCCTTGAGAACAATTGGGATTTTCTTTAACTGTTTCTGCACTGGGGTCGCTCCTGTCTTTGAGGCAGCCATTCCTGAAATGCACAGTAAATAAAACCAGAATTAGGCCTAATGGGACCCTCTGCTCCTATCCCTACTGCCAGTTTGAAACTTTACACGTTTCTAACAGCTTGGTTTAGCCCAGGATCCCAAGTGCAACACCACAGCAAATCCTAGACGGCCCCACAAAAATAGAAGTGCATCGTTCCTGTATTACAGCTGAAACACAGGATCCTGGACAAGTGTTGCAAGACAAGCCGGTATCAGAGCTTAGCCCAGACGTCCTGTTTTGCCTCCCCTCATCATGATAAGCTTCTCTTTTTCCATTCTAAAGAACCATGCTTTAAGCAAGCAATGACATTTTCTTCTCACTTCCCATACTGCAATCTTTCCCTTGAATTGGATGATGGATCCTCATCACCTCTTCCAGGAAGACAAGAGGATGACTATTTCATTGCAGCGTGCTGCAGGTTAACGCCACCATAGAAAGCTCTAGGAAGCAAGAGGTTCTGAGGGTTTAGAGCTCTGAAATTCATATGAGAAGGAAAGGAGGTGGAACATTACAGACTAGTGCCCAATTCTCTGACACCAAGAGGGCTTTGGCCTCAAAGAGAACAGGATCTGACTGCGGGTTTATGTACATCATCATACAAGCTTGCATTTCTTAGACCTGCTTTCCTGTTGTTTAGCAGCGAGATGCGCACATCTCCACATGGCCAGGAGTTCTTGGCCATTTGTGGTACATGAGGATACCAGTACAGTCATCACTTTAGTAATAGCTCTCCTCTGTGTCTCCCCAGCAAGGAAGCTGTTTCCTCCAAGATGTTGGGATATTCATTGACAGTGCAGGAAGGCAGAGTCATCTTCTGCTCTCTAGATACTCCTGTAATGCCCTGCTCCACCTCCTCACCCAGTATCTCTGGCTCTTCTACTTCTTCCCCGTAGCTCCGAGCACGTGCAACAAGTTTTAAATCTCCACCTTGTTTCCCAGAGGAACCAGCTCGTTCCTCATTACTTCCCTTAGTCATTATTTCTCATTTGATGTGACAATGCATCCACTCTCCAAAGCACTGTGTGACACTGTCCACATACAGAATGTGCTGTATTAGCTACCAGACACCTCCAGAAGCAAAACCTTGCCCAGTGTTTAATGTGACATTTCAGCCTTAGGAGCAAAGCCAACGACTGTAGAGCTAATCAGAAAAGTCCTCATGTCCACGTAGAGCTTTCTATATGATCAGCAACCCACCTCTGTTGTTTCACCCCAGGATAAAGGTAGGAAAGCTCAACTCTCTATGAATCATTCCCTAAGAAAACATTCCCAATTAAAATATAAACCATTGCTGCCACAACACCAGCTTCATTTTTAGATGCACCTTAAAATAGAGCGTGTGTTATTACCTTGTGAAAAACCATCTCCTCTCTACTTTGGTAAAGGATGACATAAAAGCAATGATACACCCTCCTCTGTGGAGAGGCACTTCACACCCTGCACCAGGATTACTGCACACCACCAAGCTAAGAGAAAAGACTGAAAGCAAAAGAAGGTTGGGGAAGTACAAAATGGGTCTTAACACCTCAGTAAGATACCAGGATTAAAGAGAGGAATGTAAAAGCATGAGACAAGGGGGGTTTTGGAAATAAAGGCATATTTCCTCCTAAAAAGTGAAAAGAAAGAGCTGTGCATACTTTGGGGAAGGGTTTTGGTTTCTGATAGCCAACCCTAGATCTGAAACGGATGCTGATGCAACTTGAACTCTAGGTTGCTGCTGTGAAACCATGCAAAGACTTGACATATCCTGATCTGGCAGTGCAGTACACTCTTCTGCACCAGTAAAGTAATGGAAAAGGAAAGAAAACCAGCCCTTGGCAGCAGGGTGCATCACTGCACCGACACCATAGGGTGTCTTTCCCTTGAAATAGGCTCTAGCTGACACAAGGACTTGAGAGGACATTCCATCCTCAGGTATCCACCAGAAACCATTGTAGATAATGAAATCTGTGCCAAGAATGAATACTTCTCCACAGTTCTTAAAAGAGGCTATAGGAAAGATGGGGAGGTACATCTCAGCAGGGCCTGTTGCCATAGGATGAGGGGTTTTGCACCAAAAGGGAGAGATTCAGGCTGGATTCAAGGAAGAAACTGTTTACACTGAAGGTGGTGAAACACTGGCACAGGGTACCCAGAGGGGACATTCAAGGCCAGGCTGGATGTGGTTTTGGGCAACCTGGTCTAGTTGAATGTCCCTGCTCATTGCAGAGGGTTTGGACTAGGTGGCCTTTGAAGGTCCCTTCCAACCCAAACTATTCAATGATTTAACCGATAAAGATGTAGAGTAATGGTCATAGCATCCACACAGGGAAAATCTTCTGGTCTTTCAGACTTGCAAAACTCGAAGCCATCTTAATATTTTGATTGAAGCTTTCAAGGAATACATATAAAATGAGAATAGAGGGATGAATCTGATGGAAAATTACCTCCTCTGACAGCTACTGTTCTGCAACCTTCGCTATATGCGGATACATATGGACAGGGACATATGCAATGCCATACAGTTTTGTTTAGTGAAAATCAGAGCAGCTTTTCAGAAATGGAAAACAGTAAGGGAAAAAAAAAAAAACAGGGAAAAAAGTGATGGGAAAAGTCAGTGGCACATGCAAGTGAGAAAAGATATGGCTTCTGGTGAGACTCAAGTGGAAAATTCCAGAGGGACTGCTCCAGAGAGGGAAAGCCAAGCGTGGGATGGGGCAAGGGTGCTCTGCACATGAGGGGTTTGGCCATACCAGAGGATCAGGAGCAGAACTAGGCTGTGGCTGAGGGGAAACTTGGGACAATCCTCAAAAAAGAAGCTGTGAGAAGAAATGTGTTCAAAGACATTAGCACAGGGACAACTGGGTCAACTCCAGATGGGCAATATGGGAAAGGCGGCAGGAGATGGATTTACTGACAACACAACATGCAAGAGGAGATGGAGAACTAATGGCTGGTTCTAAATGCTGGATGCAACACCATTCTCCCTGAAAGCCCAACCAGCCTGAGATTTATGCACTGCCTCATGTGAAACAAGTCAAAACTACTACCAAACTCATCAAGATTTCAAACAAAACTCCTTAGATATGCTTTATTTCACATGATTAAAAGCCAGACAGCTAAATTAATCCTAATTAATCTGATTAGGATTATTGCAGTAGTAGGAATCATTTATTGGTATCAGAAGCTTTTTTCCCCTTCTGCCCAGAAAGAATTCCCTTTGTGCACCCGCTTTTAACACCACCATACTAGATAGCACATCCAAAATGTAATTCCATTAAGGTCAGGGGACATTTCATGCACTCAGTGAAATGCATTGAGTAAATGCAGAATCATTCACATTAGGTACTCTCTACAGGGATATTTAAGGCTTTTTCCTCCAAAGTAAATCAGTTTTATGTAGTTAGAGTCCTCGAAAATATCAAATTGCAAGGTTTTGTCCACAGCACTTCATTTCTTCTCCAATTCTTGTAACTTTGGTAAAGACACACAGGTCACAGAGGAGGGGATGAGAAGCAGCATTTCTCATCCGGCCCACTCAATACTGGCCTCCTGTGCCTCAGTTTACCCTTTTGCAGCATGGGAACAGTTTTTCCATAGGAAATCCTAATTCACCACCATGCCTCTGAATTCCAAGGGGAATGGCAGGTAGAAGTTAGGTTTTACCATTTAAGCTTAAATTTCCAGAAACAGCAAATGTCACAGAGCAGATGAAGTTTGAAACCGAGAGCTATTAGAATCACAGAACCATAGAAGAGTTAGGGTTGGAAAGGACCTTAAGATCATCTAGCTCCAACCCTATTCTGACAAACATATATACCTATAGGTGCAGCTACCAACAAACTGCACCTTCACACTCCTCTTTGAGAGGAAAACCAAGAAACTAATTCTCACTTGAGTTCATTTCCAACTCATTTCCTTTGGGGTCCATCCATCAGTTTTATTTCCATTTCTTCTTTGTTCTACAGTGACAGGGAGATAAGCAGTGGCTGCCCACTGTATTTTTGGTCTCCGTGGGAAGCAGCTGGCTCTGCCCCTTGCATTATATATACGTGAGCTTGGTCTATAAAGCTGCATTCATCAGACCCCACAGAAATTCCTGAATCTTGGAATACTACACCTTTTGCCATCTGCACCAAAATGAACCTAAGTCATAGTTCACTGGCACAGAAACACAGTCCTTGAGCCAGAGGGTGAAAATGCAAGCAAAGGACATAGACATCAACTTGGACACAGCTTGCTGCCACCCACAGCAGGTCCAACGCTCCCCCACCATCACCCACAGCTGCCTCCTTGGCTAGTAAAGCATGAAACAAACTGCATCTGCTTTCCTTCCCTCTGGATCTCAGCCCCAAACACTCTTTGTTAAAGTATTTGCAAAAGAGACACTACAGGATGTGAACAGGAGGTGGGTTTTCCATTGAGAACAAAGGCAAAAAGAAAACTGCAACAAATGGATGGGGAAAAGTTGCCTGTTTTCAAAGGAAGCACAGCTTCTACTCTTTCAAACTAAAGCAAAGGCAGATTCACCCTGTTAATAATGCAAGGGGCTGCCATAGAGGCCAGGTTGGATGTGGCTTGGAGCAACTTGCTCTAGTGGACTGTGTCCTTGCCCATGGCAGGGATTGGAACTGGATGAGCTCTAAGGCTCCTTCCAACCCAAACCAGTCAGGGATTCCATGATTCTATGGCAGATTTCTCATTACAAATCTTCAAGACAGCTAATGAAATCTCTTGCTTTGGGATACAAATCCCAGGGAGTTGCATTGCCTTTTGTACCTTTTTCAAGGCAAATGCATCACTGCAGGATGCTGCCACAATGAGCACTGCCAAAGGGAAAGACGCATCGAGTGGGTGCCTAAGGTGTCGTAGCTCTAGCACAATTTGGTATCTTTAAGATTGATTTGAGTGACAGAACATAGTATGCTTACTACAATTGCTGCTGATACCAGGCTGGGACAGGCTGCAAGTACTTCGGAGGCCAGGATTAGGATTCAAAATGATCTTGATAAATTGTAGAAATGGTCTGGAAAAAAAGAAACAACAAGGAGAAAGACAATTCAGGACCGATGGATGAGCAGTGCTAAGACAGGAATCACCAATGGCAAGGGAAATTATCAGCTCACAAAGCTGGGGGGAAAAGGCTCTCAGGATTACCATGGATCACAAACTGAACAGGAGCTGAACACAGTCACGTTAGTGCAATAAACCCAAACGTCTCGCTGCAATACAGAGGGAGGTGAACTCTTCACCAAGGAACTTCTCATTTATGTAGCACAACTGGAGGTCTGATATTGGACACCGCATTTCCATAAAGCTCTGGAGAAAGTCCCAGTGCAGACAGCGAGAAAGATCAGAGATTGAGAAAGCACAGCCTGGAAAAATCAGTGAAACAAAATCACATTCATCTGGACTAAAGGGTAAAGACAACAGGGAGGCATCAGAATGATCTTCAAACACATCAGCCGGGTCAGAGAATAAAGGAATAAACTATCCTCTTGGCTTGTCAAGAGTAGCACTTGATGTCATAGTCTTAAATGGCACCAGGGAAACAGTCAGTTTCCTGACTAAGGGAAGAAGTACATTATGGCAGTTGAAGCCCCATCCACCACATGATCCACACAGGGAACCCATCTTTCCCCACTACTGTCTACCTATGAAGACCAGGTAGGGGAAAGAGTATTATTATGTCAAGAGTATGGAGAAGAAAGAGACCTGAAGAGATCAAGTCATGTGCCAATGCCATACAGATGATCTGTGGCATGACCACAATAAAAGAAAAGCCCTGTCCAGTGCTTCAACCTCTGCTTAGGGAAATATTAAAGTATATTCAATAGAGGTCTCACTCAGCTATTTGCAGATTCACTGCTTGTGTCAGTACATAATAGGATCTCAGAACAGTTTTACTCTGCCTTCCCATCACATGCAGAATACCCATTAGCAGGTGAAAGACTGCAACAGAAATGCTCCCAGCACTAATTTCTCATTAGAAGTAACCTGCCCAGAATACTGATGGGGCTGGAGGGCAGGAGTGTAATGGCTGAGGAGTGAAAGCAAATACTGCTAGCAATTCCCACTGGGGACAAAAATAGGTGTGCAATAAGGTGCTGTCTGAGTCTGGCAGGATGCTGATGCTACAGTGGGGGCTGCAGCAGGCACCTCACCTGGGGTGGCAAAGAGTCTCACACCTTCCTTTGAGAGGCTCAGTGAGAGCGTGGACCAGCCACAGTCCTTCCCTCTGCACACCCAGTGAACAGGCAGCCTCTGGTATCTGCTGAGATCTTCACCAATGCTCTCAAGAGACCAAAATAGGGCTCACTGAAGCATCATAAAGCCCTGGCTGCCACCTGGCTATGGACAAGCTAGGAAAATTCAGGGCTAGAACAGGTACTACAGATTCTTTCATCAGAAGTGAATTTTCATTTTAATAGGAAGATAATAATAATAATAATAGCAATAACTGTAAAAAGAGTATTTCAGAAGCAGACGGTGATGCTACCCAGTGCAAAACTGCCCTGGCTTTAGCAGAGTATTACTGCTGTATCACTCCTCTACCATCAAGGCTTCATCAGAGCATCTCTAATCACAGCAGCTGAAATGCCAGTGGGAATAAATGCTGGCCTTGCCCCCTCGCTGGTGCATAAACATCTCAACAGGTTTCCTTTATGCTGTCTTTGACAAACTGAAGCTCCAGCCTTTATCCCAATTTAGTTCAGGAGCATCCTATGAAATAGCAGGCAGACTTCTATTGATAAGTAACATCAATCTTAATGGGGGGAGGGGGGAAGGCATCTGTCCCTTCTTGATTTTGAACAGAGAATACCAGATTAAAAGAGAAAAGAGAGGGGAGTGGAAGCAGCAGTCCAGACACTTGCGATAAAGCAGCTGTTGTCATCCTCTCCGATGAGGATGCATGCTCCATCTCCTAGCAATGACTCTGTGAAAGCAGTTTGAACACAGGTTAAAAATTCATATCCCAGCCAAGCTGTGCTCACTAAGGTAGAGGAGGGTCATTGCTCCTGTGACTTTACATTATGTGGTGGTACTATCAGGCACACTGGGCAGCTCACTGCTCCAGCCACCCTCTTCAGGCAGGGAAGGGCCTTGCTGCTTCTCCTTTTTTTATTGTATAAAAGCTTGCAAAAGCATTTAGATGAAAAATCTCCATTTCAGGTGGAAAACAACTTTGTAAATCACGTAACCAGGCTAGCACGGAGACATCTGGCACATCTCCTTCGCAATCACTGTGGACAGGGCTAAGAAAATTGAGGCTGCTCAGCCTGAAGAGAAGCTGCGTGGAGACCTCAGAGCAGCTTCCAGTGTCTGCAGGGGGCTACAAGGATGCTGAAGAGGGGCTCTTTATCAGGATCTGTAGCAATAAGACAAGAGGTGATGGGTTTAAACGTAAACAGGGGAGATTTAGGTGCTGCACCCCAAGCAGAACTGCAGGACAAGAAACAGCTATTTAAATGAGCAACTGAAAGCATCCAGGATCCTGATTCAGCAGCTGAGAACAGGTACCAGCAAAGCTGCAGATCTCAGGAGGTAATGGCACTGAGGAACTGAATTTCTGTAGTGGCTATTTACCCACTAAGAAGAAGAAAAATCAAATCCACCACAGATGTGCTATTTCACCCTGCTGACAGGAAAGAGCTGGAAAGGGCCATTGCTTCTGAGCTTAATTACATCCGTATCTTCTAAGGGTGAGGGAAAAGAGTTCTTCATGAGCCAAAACCCAAAAAGTTAATATATTATACTGCAGAAAGAACACAGCATCTTCAAAGCTTTCCCTCCCCACACCCTCAAGTGTGAAATCAGAGCTCTTTTTCTTTCTCAGTAATGCTTTTTGCTCATTTCCTGCCTGGCCTCATACTCATATAACAATGAATCAGGATTAATTAACATCAATGTCAAGATTAAGATCATGCCTAACCAGGACTTTGTTGTCATCTTCTAGGGAATTAAACTAAAGCCACATAATGATGGACTGACCACACAGCCAGGTTGGGCTGCCTCTGTTGACCCATGGGGAGCTGGTGCTTTCAGGTGAAAGCAGCTTGCCTCTAGCACAGATCTCTTGCTCTGGGGAAACAGACAATCTCCCCAAGCTGGTTCTTTGTTTCCCATGGGCTTCTAAACCAACCATCACCATTTATTTTCACATTCCCAGGCAGGAAGCAAGAAGGCAGCAGCTGTGGTCTGAGGTGATCAAGATGCGCTTTTAGCATAAGATACTGCAAGTCATAAGCTAGTATAGAAAGGAAAAACAAGTCCAGCAGTCTGTGATGCTCTGAAATCAGACATTAGTAGCTGAGAAGAAAACTTCCCTGGATTCTCCTCCAAATGTACGCTTTTGACCTTTAGCAGGCTCTATATTCCATATCTGAGCAACCTCCTCCAGAGGAAGGTGTCCCTGCCTGTGGCGGGCAGTTGGAACTGGATGAGCTTTCAGGTCCTTTCCAATCCAAACCACTCTGGGATTCTATGATATGCTCATAAGGTTGATTATTATCAATTAAGCTATGAACTTCTAGACAGCTTTTTGTATGACCAAGTAGACCAGAAGGTCTTGTCTTTCTCATCTGGGCAATTACTCATCAGGTATGAACGGGTTTGAACTGCAAGTTCAAACCAGGAGTTGCAGCAAAAAGGTGGTACGAAACCAGTTCTCCAGCCCACACAATGCAGCAAATAGCTTCAGCATCACAAGCACTGTGGTGCCTTGATTCAAAGACCCTCAGCTCCCCCTTTCCCAAGTTTTGGATACATATTATAAGCACAGTGTTCTGAAAAGGACTCTGCTGTCAAGCATGACATAGTGTCTATGGCAGTCTCTACAGCTACTCATTCATCTTTCCTACAGCTCTATCAACAGCGTACCAAGAACAACAGAAAAATTATTCATGTGGCACATGTGTGCTCGTTGGTTTTATTCTACTTCAGTATTGTAGAAGTTAAAAAGCATGGCCTGTGCCTTTAGAAATCATTCAGAGGAGCAAAGAGAGTCACAAGTATGGGGAAGTGTTTGGGACTTTAACTTTTGACACTTCTGCAGAGCAAAAGTCCTCTGCCAAACTAAAGGAAGTGGAGTGAGCCTATGAACTAAGATTGAGCCAAGAGCTCATGGGGCTTAAGTTCAGGATGTAGTCAGTTATAGAAGAGTGCAAAAAAGCAAACAGAATCTCTTTGCAGAACTCTGGCCTCCATCCCTGAACAGAAACCATCATCTAGGTTGCTATTTCAGCAAGAAGATGGCCAAAGGTATGATTCTATATGTCCTAATGACTCAGTAGGATAAAAACCTAGTGCAAAATGAAGAGTTTCATTCTCCAGCCTCCAAAACACAAATGTCCAGGCTCCTCCCAAGAGCCAGCAGCCAGACAGATCACACTACTCTTCTCACCCCATCAGCAGCCAGGGGAGAGATGACACCTCCTGCAGTTCCCTGTGCGCTCACACTGAGGTCCAGAGCAGGAACCGGAATCTTCTGAGGGTTGCAAGGCCTGATAAAGCTACCCTAGAACAAGACGAGCTCCAACAGAAGCGCATCACCACACTGCACATGCTAAAATGCCACAGTATTCTCATCCCCAAGGCTGAGAAGCTCCCACAGATTAGCAATTTCTACGCTACCACTCACTTCCTTCAACCTTTTCATCTGAAGGACAACACAAAAGCATAACCTTGAGCACAGCACCCAAGACTAATTGTGATTTCTCGATTCCACTCATGTCACAGGCTCAGTCTGTACAAAGCACAGATTTGGGGTGGGGGTTGCCCTTATGGGAGGGGGAAGATAACAGTAGCAATTCTCTTCTGTGCACAGAAGTTGTGCTCTACTTTTGCTGGATGACACACCAAAGAACCACAACTGCACAGCCCAAAGGAGACAAACGGCTGATGCAAATGGAAAACAATGCAGCAAAAAGGAAGTAATTCTGTAAGGCGATCACTTTGTTCTTTCAGGGGCTTTTTGGGGGACCTTCTTTCCATAGACAGTTTCCATTACAGTTATTTAAATGAAACGCGTGCATATTTTTGTCCTCAAACCCACGAGGTTGCATAGCAGGAGGTCTGCTGAAAATCAGTAAAACAACATATAGAATTGTGCACAGGTCCAGGTCCTTTGGTCAGAAACATAGAGAAAACACAAGGAATGCCCCAAGGCAATCAGTGAGTTACCTGGAAAGGCTTCAAGATATCATTTAGCGAAGTCACTGCAGATGTCTTGGGGGTTGCAAAACTGCAAGCATGTGAAAAGCAGGAGTCCAAAGGTACCTGCACAAGCCCGTGCACCTTCACGGGATGGGGCAAAATGGGGAAAGGGAAGAGTTGAATGAACATTTGGAAATCCCTCCACTAAGAGTCATCCCGTCGCAAGGCTGGAGAAACATCCTCATGTTATTGGGTTGGAAATGCTTTTGCAGGATGCAGATTCTCACTGTCTCCATATAGGGCTCCAAGCAGCGTTTCCTCAGACACAAAGGAAAACACCACCACAAAGAGGCGTGAAGCCTGGGTAAGAGCTTCAAACCTAAGTCTACACCTCCAAGTGATTTTCACTCTGAGGATGCTGAGGCGCTGGCACAGGGTGGCCAGAGAAGCCGTGGCTGCCCCATCCCTGGCAGTGTTCAAGGCCAGGTTGGATGGGGCTTGGAGCAACTTGGTCCAGTGGATGAGCTTTAAGGTCCCTTCAACCCAAACCACTCTGTGATTCTATGATTTTGGGATGTCTATGCCTTCCTCCAAGCCTACAGATGGCTGAATATTCAAGCAGATTTTGCTTCCTGGCACTGTGCAGCAATGCAGTGGCATGAACACAGCACATAAAAGATTGCTTCTGCACAATACTTACAATCCACCTAGAAACCCTGAAAAGGGGTTAAATAACATGCATTTCTTGTGGGAAAATGACTCACAGGAAGGATGGCAACAATGCACTGCTATAAAATATTAAACATAATCAGTCTCTCTGCCCTGGACTGGAAGAGTAGAAACCAAGGGAAGTGGACCTGTGCTTTTCTCCTGGCTCTCAAAGTCACTAATGGCCCAGTGGGTCCGTGAGCAGATGTCAGCAGCGTACTGCAGGCACCGCAATTTACTCGCTGTAAATTATTGCCTGGCATTTAATTAACATTTTATGGTGGCGATTCCCATCAGCTTCTCCCCACAGCACCGAACGCAACAGTCTGAGAAGTGGATCTTTGGGAGCAAATGAGCCCAGCTCATCAATACCGTACTGGAGCCCCAAAAGAGGAAAAGAAAGTGTGTGGTAAGAGGGTTTGGTGATCTGACACAGGGGCCCCATGATGCTGTTCCTGGCACTGACGCCTGCTCTGAACCAGCCTGAAGCTGGCTGTGGGGTGAGCCCAGCACGTGGATTGTGTTTTAATGTTTGGACTCATGGAGAGGCACGTAGCATCCCTTCAGGAACCAGACTCAACAGCTCACTTGTCCAGCTCAGAAGGAAAGCACTTTTACTACAAGAAGCTTTTTATGTGCTATTTCATTTCCTGTATCATGGAACAATACCAAAGCGGTGGCAGGATCTGTCCACATAATGAAGGCTCCTTAATAATTTGTGCCTTTTCTTACCCCAAACCAATGAGTGACTTGCCCCCATCATAGCAGTGGGAAGCACCAGGGAGCTGGATGGACTGACATACCCACTGCTTGTAGCGGATGAAGCAGAGGGACTGGGTCTTCTCAGTCCCAGTCTGCTGCTCCATGCACTCCACCATGCCCATAGCTTGCATAGTTTCAGATAGGGGCTGGATGGAAACAGAAGACCCATCTTTTCTCCTGTCCTGCACATTGTCCCAGTGGCTTCCATAAAAACCAGTAACTAAAAGCACAAGTGTAGGAGACTCAGCAGTTCTGGGGCTTACACACAAGCTCCCAGCTATCCCAGAGATTCTGGAATGAGCAGGTGTGCAGAGGTCCCACAAGTGCTGCTGGCAGTAAAGGAAGAAGAAAATCCTGGGAGTATCATGAGATATCTCCCAAATCACGGACACAGCGATCCCGAATCCACCAGCAAAACAAGCCAAGGAGGGAAAACAGCCACATCCACAAAAGCTGATGCTTGATAGCACCAAATTATCCCAAACCTTAGCGTCCTTCTACCAGTTGAGGCCACCCTTAATCCTTCCAAAAAGAAGGGGAAAAGCTAAAAAGCAAGACAAAGCATCCTCAGCTGCTTGCGTCCTTAGAAAAACTGCCCTCCTGGTACCTGCAGGCATCTGCTAGGAGCCCTGAAGAACCAAGGAAAGCAGAGTTTTCATGTGACATGAGGTGCTAAATACAACAATGCAACCCCTCTCTGTCCACAGCCAGAGGAAACAGAGGCTTATGCACACACCAGCTCCAGGGCCAGGATGGATTAACACTGTCATCTGCCTAACAGCTTGAAGTACTGGGGGAAACACAGCTCTTAAATAAAGGCTCAAGACTAAGGGTCTCTGAAGACCTGAAATACCCAGGGGCAAGGCAGATATTAGCTCCTCTCCAGAGTCTCAGATGTTAACACAGGCACTGCTGAGCTGCTCTAAACAAAGCTGCAAACATCCCTCCTAAAGGTATCTGCTGATGCTTTACCTCCCTGTGCAACTGCTCTGGAAAATCAGGGGAGACAGAGCTGGAATGATGGATGCAAAATTAAAAGCTCAATAAATAATTAATTGCTGAGGTCATCAAATTGTACGGATCTGTCCATCTCACTCCCTGCTCTCCTGTTAATCAGAGGAGGCTCTATTTCAATGGTGGATGAAGTGGTCCTGTAAGAACCATCATTTCTGCACGCTGCTGCCATGAAGCTCGTACTGGGTGCCATACAAATCAATAGCCATAAATCATTCGCTGCATGCTGTGAAGGCTTTCAGAGCGTTAAGCAAACAGAATGCCTCCAGAGATCCCGAAATAAAGTGAGAGGCGACTTTGAGTAAATTATTCAGGTAATTATTAAAATGCAAAGCATCAAATATGTATGGCATAGACAAAACCGCCCTTCCTCCTTCCGGTATCAGCCTCTCCACAAATGCCAATGGAAAGGAGCACTCTGAAGCACCACAAATAAAATATATGGCTGACATGAAAGCTGGTGAACCCACCTCACCTCCTGGCCACTATAACCCTTTCTTTTCCTCCTGTCCGTGCACTACCTCCCTGTGATGGTAAATTGAAGCTGGGACCACATGGCCAGCTTGCCCGATACATGCAATTTCTGGTACGTGATGGTGATATTCTGATTATGAGTAAGTGATTAATGATACTGAGCAACAACCCCCAGAATGACTGAAGTTTATTCCATGGGAGATGTGTTGCAAAGCTTGTTGCACCCTCCAGAGACAGGCTGCTGAGCAAGGTGAACTGATGTGATTGAGCACGTCAGGTCCTTGTGCTTCGAGGAGCAACAGTGGCACAATGCAATCTCTGGACTGCAAGATCAGCTCCTTGACAAGGAATAATGGTACCCCCAGTATGTGAAGCACAGAGGAGAAATAAGGGGTTTATCCCTGCATCAAAGGAGGAACTGGGGAAATTCAATCTTTCAAACTGTAATTTAGTGAGGGTTAATAGTTAACGTTTGCACAGAACACCAGTTCTCCACAACCTCATGCAAGCACTCAGGATCAGTCTGAGCTCTGCTGCAAAATGGGGTTTTGAAGTTCCCCAGAAGCTCCTTCCCAATTTGTGAGCAGTGTTGCTCCCATATCCATACAAAAATGTCACATTATCTGAGAGGAATGCCATGCTAAGCACAGCCCATGCGTATCACTCTGGTACTAATACGTTACAGGAAGAGAAGACAGCCCAGCACTGGTGGGGAGCTGTAGCAATAGGATGGACATCCTCACTGCTCCCTTTGGACATGCAACAACAACAGCCTTGGGTGCACAGGCTGCATGGCATGGGAAGAGCACACTCCAGGTGCACAAGGCCCTCTCCTTGCAGTAATCAACTTCTCTCCCCAGATCATACAATCCCAGCCTGGTTCGGGTTGAAAGGAACCTTAAAGCTCATCCAGTTCCAACCCCTGCCCCAGAGCTGGATCAGGACTGCAGGAGGGGTCCCCCCCAGAGCACAGCAGAGGGGCAGGATCCGCTCCCTGAGCTGCTGCTCACGCTCTGGGGATGCAGCCCAGCACATGGGGGGGGGGTTCTGGGCTCCAGTGCACATTGAAGCTGGGTCATGGGGAGCTTCTCCTCACGCTACACCCCTTGCATGTCAGCTGCACCTCACTGCACACGAAGCTGTGGCACAGAAACTCCAGTCTTTGTGGAGCAGCTCCTATCTGGAAGTGGCTCCTCCAAGCAGCAGCAGGTCCAGGGCCTGTCCCACCACACTTCCCACCCTGTGTGTAGTGCACAGGAGATGCTTCCATATCTGAGCACCGCGGCACATCATCATCCCAAATCCAGCCTCAGCCATGCGGTGAAGCCATGCCTGTCTACTCTAACAGAGCCATACTTACCACAATGGAGTAAGACACCCGTAAATAGGTCTAAAACCCCCCTATCACCATATACATTCATCTGTAGCTTCTCATACTTCTCTAAGATCATCCCAGCTATCTTCCAATTTCTTTCCTCTTCATAATAAAAGCTAACTGATGGTATTAAATTTTTCCTGAAGCACCATCATACAACACAGCACCAGAATTCAAGCACCAAACCTCCCCTTTCCCAGGATCCTGGGTGCTCTTCTGTGCCATTTCACTTCAGCTGCTTCTCAACTCCATTAGAAACACAGCCAATAAAAACCTCCTGAATACACTGTTCCCAATTAAAGCGAGCCCTTATGAAACCAGTATCACAGCCACTTGCTTAATATATTTCTCCCTTGAAGAACTTCACAGTGTTTCCTTGATGAACCCCCAAGCATAACAGTTTCCACAGCGATTACACAAAAAGCAGCAGTGCCAGAAATAACACCGTTCAATGGAAAACATCCCCTGCGCCTGCTCTCACACATGCACACACCCAGAGAGCACAAATGGGCTCAGTGGCACTGGGGACGAGTCCTCCCCGTGACAGCCCAAGCACCGAGCGGCCGCCGCAGTGCGAATGCAAGCAGCGATGGAAACTGAGTCAAAATATCACTTCTCAAGTAGGGGTCTTAGGGATTGGACATGGGCAGGTACCTTCTACACACAGGCATGCAACAGCGTACTCTTGAATAGAGATAGCAACCAGTCTATCCCAGTACCACATTCCAAAAGCAGCTTTCGTGACTACAGGATGCAAATGACTTTACCCAGCAAGGGGGGACAGAATGACCCTTCCGGACGCTGTGTCCTGTCCTGTGAAAGGCAGTCTGAGTTCTGCCACTGACCTGGTGCAAAGGCAGGAAAGTACCAAGTACCGGAGCTTCTCTAAATCACATTCCCCCCCTCCCTCCCCCCACTTCAGCACCCACGTTCATTCAGTTACCTGAGGTCTGAGGCATGCAAAGCTGCAGCTCCCATTCACATGAAACTCGGGGTGTGTTTTCAGGGGGCTCCCTCACTGCTCTCCACACTTGGGCTGTGGGCAGCCTGCTCTCAATATGTGGGTAGATGGAGGCTTTGGCCATCTCCACCGCTGCTGGGACTGGGCTGACATAGGATCAATGTATCCAGGAGTGGCTTGAGCTGGAAAGGACCTTAAAGCTCATCCAGCTCCAACCCCTGCCATGGGCAGGGACCCCTTCCACTGGGGCAGCTTGCTCCAAGCCCCTGTGTCCAACCTGGCCTTGAGCGCTGCCAGGGATGGGGCAGCCACAGCTCCTCTGGGCATCCTGTGCCAGTGCCCACTGGTCTAGTGGAAGGTGTCCCTGCCCATGGGGTCAGAACTGAATGATCTTTAAGGTCCCTTCAAACCCAAACCATGCTGTGATGCTATGATTCCACATGACCAAATTACTGTTCACTTAGGAAGGCATCGCTCCAAGATAGACAAAATAGGTTCAGAAAGAATAAAACCTAGCCACCAATGTCCAGCTTAGATTCTTTTCTGACAAGTTCCGGGCTTGACATGACTGACACATCCACAACCAGAAGGCTCCCAGGACCAGCAAGATACAACCCTGACTGCCAGCAGAGATTTCCAGCTCAGAAGAAGCGGGATTGGAGGCTTTCTGTTATATTCCCACACTTCATTTCTGCCTTTACACCCGTTTACTTAGAACGATTTAACTGCTGGTTTAAGATTCTGGCAATCCATTTCCAGGCTTCCGAGTAAGTTTGAGTTCTGATGAATGCAAAGTATTTGCTCACTTTGCAGCAAATCCCCACAGGTGGATGACAGCTCAAAACATAAAGGCAGCAGACCATGTCTATGGCAATGAGTTACAGGCAGAAGGGAACAGCAGCTACATTCCCTGGAGAACAGAAGGCAACCAAGTCCTCATCTGACACTTTCCCTTTACTTCTTTAAAGACCTAAACCCTGCATAATGCACAATAAAACCAACACTGCAGGCGTTTTCTTCAGCACAGCGCTGCCTTAGGGTTAGGAAGAAACCCTTCCCTTTGGCAGCAATGGTTGCAGCCTTCCTCACTTGCCTGAATGCAAATGGTGCCATTCAGAGCAGGCTTGCAAAAGCAGCAACCGTTTGGTTTTAATAAATGCTCCTTGAATTAAAAGGATTACCTTCGTAATGGTACAAACCACAGCAGTAAACTCATTAGACACTGAGTCATTGCTGTAGGATGCTATCAGATGTGAAGATCCAGCCTGTGCAGCTGGCAGCTCTACTTGTACGATGTGAGGAAGATCTTAGGTGATTCTTGGGTCTCTTCTACCCATTTGAGCAGCTTTCTGAGTGGCTGCTGGGATATCAGTGCTCAAAAGCAATCACTTCCCCAGCCTAGAGCGCTCATGAACCCTAACAGCACATCTTTACCATAGTATGTTTGCATAGGTATTTGTAGCCATTCATTCTACTATAGAATATTATCTAAAATAGTATCAAAGTACCTTTATTTAGCATTTTTCACAGTGGTGGAAAGAACTCTGTGGTGTTTTACAAGCTGCTGCGGAGGGAGTGTGGCAATGCTCCTGGGAGGGTATTTTTAACCCCATTTTACAGAAGTGGGAACTGAGGCACGCACTTTTCCACAGAAGGACATTGGCCAGAAACGCTTGCAGGGTAGCATCCAGCAGAGCTCCTCGCTTCCAGAAGAAGCCTACACTTATTCCAGGCTACAGTGGACACCCTGTTGTGTCCCAGCCAGTTTCCTCATGTAAACAGAGCGGTGAAATAGGAGAGAAGAGTGGTTTATCTTTAGGCTTTGTTAATTTTAGCCTGAGAAAGTCATGAAGGAAATACCTGAGCACTACGGGCAAGTTTGGAGCAGGCAATTAAACACCCAGCTCAACTTCCAGCTCTGAAAAGCTTCGCATTCTTCTGCCGGCATCTACAACTCTATTTTTGCACTTGGTTCTAGCCTGACCTCTCCTTGCACTGTTCCGTTCCAAAGTCAAGCGCTCCGAGTCCTCAAAATGAAGGCATTTTTCTTTCAAACATGACCAAAACTGCATTTTCCTCTTAAAACTGTGCAAAGACCCAATGCATTTTTGGTGGGTTCAAATATACACAGGAATGCTTTGTCCTGCCCCTGCCAGCCCTGACATCCCCCGCAACAGAAACCTCCCCATTCAGACCAGCACTCCAGATGGGATGCCAAGAGACCTCAAATTTGAGTAATCCCTTAGCTGCTTTCACATGCACAAAGAATAAGTGCTGTGAACAGCTCTTCTAAGGAGAGCTGCTCCACAAACACCACACAATACTCATCATCCCCTCGAGGAGCAGCCATCACCTCTCCAGCCTTCCTCACACCCAGCCAGCTCATCACCCTCAACACGTTCCTCTGCAGCTCATATAACCTGGTGTGCCTGTGCTACCTCCATAGGAGTTTATCAGATTTACTCCCCTGTGGCAATAGGGTGGCAACTGCAAACCAGCCTGTTACAGAGTCACGGCACACCCCAGTGCTTTCCAAAACACGTGAACATACTGGAACTTCTTTATTTTTCATTTCTATTCAACTCATTTTAGCCCCATCTCCAGTTTTCCTATAGCCTTACATTAGTAAATCTCCCCAGAAGGCAACAAACCCCCAAAAAACTGAATAAAGGGCAGGAGGGAACACAGGAAACCCATGGGCAGCTATTTAAAGAGTAAAATAAGCGATGCCTCATGGAAAACTCTGAAACACTCTGCTGGTGGTGACAAACCCTCTGCATTGGCCCCAGGTCACTCACTGCATCCCTGCAGTCCTCAGTGCCTCAATCCTGAACAGCAAGGAATGGGGAGAGCCTTTCCATCCAACACCTATTCCTGGGCATCTCCCAGCAGCTTGGGGCAGGAGGAATCACCCAAAAGCCCAGGGTGTCCCTCCTGAATGCCCTGAAAGCTCCTGGAAGCCCTGAGTTTCACAACCTGTTTTGTGAACCCTGTACCCCACTATCTAAATAACAACCACACATTCACCTTCACCAGATGAAAGGGATGGAGACAGCAGATGTAGTGCAATGCAGACCTCTATAACACTTAACCCATAACTTATCTTACCATGTTACTTTTGGGGTGCAGCAGCCCAGTCATAGACTTATCTAGCTGTCTTTTTACCCCAAGACCTGAATCAGGAATACAAGCAGCTCAACAACACCCCTTGGGTGCCTTTGTCATCACTGGCTCAGAGTTTGCTATGATACTGAGGATAGACAAGGCTATCAAGAGGATAATCATACACCTGAAGACAAAGGCCAGTCCATGTATTCCTGAGATTTAAATTCACTAGTAAAAGTGATAGAAAGTGGTTATAGAATTAAGAGTCTTGGCTGTTTTGTGCCTTTTGAGTTCTGCGAAGTAATGAACTGCCCTTGAGGAGAGACCACCTAAGCAACACAGACTCTGGATTTCAATCTGGATGTAGGAGCATGGCAGTAAAGAATGCAGGGAACCAGGTTTGCTGGGAAAAGGGCCAGGCTCCATTTCACTGGGTTCTCCTGAGGTTTCCCCTCTCCACTGCACCACCAAAAGAGGGCTCAGCAAACCCCTCCAGGTCCCGATGCTTCTGAGACCAACACTAGCAGAGAAAGCCAAATCCTATGTCTGAATTCAGCCAGATCCAGCCAATTTTCTGACACACTTTGCCTTCTGCCTGAAATCTGTAGGTCTGATGGAGAAGCAGAAATAACTGAAATCCCACAGCCTCTCTGGGCTGCAAAGCCTGAATAATGGTTTAACAAGCAGGTGACCCTCCAAAGCGTGAGGAAGGAAGGAGGGAATGTCTGGATAAGTGGCATGGAAAAGTCAACTTAGGATCTGGAGACTGAGGAGCTGCTGAAACTGCAAACCTCATTTGCACAAGAAAGATTTTCATACCATCAATGAATAATGAAGTTCCCCCCCCCCCCCCCCCCCCCCCCCCTGCC
>NDXB01007659.1:20058-66260 GCA_002631895.1 Agapornis roseicollis | reverse complement strand
CCCCCCCCCCCTTTCCTTGTCCCGCAGCCTGGAAGCAGGACCGGGTCCGTTACCTGCGCTCGCCCCCCGCTCGGCAGCCGCGGCTCTCCCATGGCTCTGCCCGCCGGGCGGTGGGGACCGGGGGCTCCGGGGGGATCTTCTGCCGGGCTGCAACAGAAAAGGTGAGTTTAAAGCTCCTTATTTGGGCAGTGATGTAAAGGGAAGTTGTTCAGCCGGCGCCACCCCCTTTTTCCATTCACTACACATTGTTTCCTGTTGTCAAGCAGCTGCCGGGGCTCTCGAAGCGGACAAGGGAATCCTGCGGCCCCCCGGATGCTGCGGGAGGAGCTGCCGGGGCTGCCCGGTCCCCGCAGCCCCAAGCGGGGACGGGGGAACCGCGGCTCCTCCGGGCCGGACCGCAGGAGCGAGTCGGAGATGGTTGAGGTCCGCGGCGTTCCCCCCCTCCCAGCGCTTTCCATCACAAAAGCGGCTTCTTGCCTGCAGGAGCCGGTGCCGTTGGAGCCCGGGAGGGAAGGAAGCAGCCCCAGCCCGGCGGAGGGAGCGCGCTGCCGGCACGGTGCTGCCAGCGCGGCTCCCCCGCCCCGCAGCCTCCCTCCCCTCTCCATCCATCCCTCCCTCGCCGCCTTCCTCCACCACATCCTCCTTCTCCTCATCCCCTCCCGGTCTGTCCT
Organism: Agapornis roseicollis; assembly: GCA_002631895.1. Lineage (NCBI taxonomy): Eukaryota > Metazoa > Chordata > Aves > Psittaciformes > Psittacidae > Agapornis > Agapornis roseicollis. The sequence goes on along the minus strand of NDXB01007659.1, from coordinate 65,589 downwards.
GGCAATCCCCCCCCCCCCCCCCCCCCNCCCCCCCCCCCCCCCCCCCCCGCCGCGTCCCGCGCCCCCCCCCCCCCCCCCCCCGCCCTCCTCGTCTGAGAGGGGGGACCTGAGGGCAGCCCGAGCCGCTTCCCTCGGGATTGGGAAGTGGAAGAGGACCCCGCAACCGGGGAAGGGGGAGTCAGAGGGGATCCGTCCGCGTCCGCCCGCTGCTGCGGCAGGGAGAGGAGGGGGGGAGAGGGTCCGGCACCCCCTCGAACGGCCCCGGTTACCCCCAAACGCAACCAGATTTCTTTTTTTCTCTTCTTCATCTTTTTGTCCCCTTTTTTCCTTTTATTTTTTCCCCTAAGTTATCACTGCCGTAACAATCTGAAAGCCTGAGCCCTTGCGCTAAAAGGAAGAAGACAAAGTCTTCGTTATGCCGCAGGCAAAGCAAAACCATCAGGCAGGCGGGATCCCAAGATTCGCAGAGCCCCGTCCCACTTCCAATGGATGATGACCTAAGGCCTCCAGTGCTGTTTGTCCCGGCTCCCACCGGGATCCCGGCTCTGGGCAGTCCGAGATGAGCTCAGAGGACAGAGCCAGACAACCGGGAAGCAGCAGGCTGGGAGGGGGTTAGAAGAAAGCAGAAGTACCTGTACCCCAGAGCTGGCTTGGCCAAAGCTGCATCTCAGCCCTCCTTTTCTAAGGCAGGCAGCACAATAAAAACCCTAGTTATAAAGAAAACACCCTAACCCCTCAAAACCTCCACTATTACCAAGCCTATGTTCCTATCTGACTCCAGACTTTATAAAGTCAGGGTTAAGCCAAAAGAAAAGTCACCTAATGATGGAATAGCAAGGATGCGGATTCTCTGCAATGCAATTAATTACACTGGCAGCCAAATGAGAAACTTCACAGGATGTGCTTTTTGGGGTGAACACCAACAGAGGTGTCACTTTGCTCAGCAAACAGCACATTGCTCATCAGGAGAATAAATGACTGGAAAGCCGCTATCGAAACACCCACCTGGCCCATCTCCAACCAGCCACAGAGCAAGCTCCGTGTCAACTGCATCCCCTGAATGCTTTTGTAACACAAATACCGTGTAACACATGCGCTTCAATTCCCTCAATAACCCGGTTTCACACCCAATTTCAGCTCCTCTCATTTCAGGCAGAAATGAGAATTGGAGCGTGATGTAAAAATGCTCCATAGTTTTATTTGTTTCATTTGGTTCCCAAGCTGCTCTGGGCTCAGCCTGAGTCACTTTGGTGTCAGCAGGTGCAGTTGCTCAAGGTCCTTAAGGAATTGTACGGATGCAGTCAGACACTGGATACGCTAACTGGCCCGCAAGGACTCCCAACCAGTGCATGTGGAACAGCCTCTACCCTCCCAAACCTCACTTGATAAACACTGAAATTGGGTGTATTCCCCCCTCAAGCCAGCTCTCGCATCGAGCTGGCTGCAATTACTGAGCTGCTCCATCCCAGGCGCTGGGTTCCAGCCCCAGCTGCACATCCTGTTTGTTGCTGGCCATGGAGAACAGATCGCATCCAGAGCTCTGCACAGCCCAGCTCTGGTGGGCCAGGAGCAGTAAAAGCAGGTTTGTCGCTTCAAGACCAGCTAATACAACCCACACTGACCTGGGGACCGTGGCATTGGAAGGGACTGGATACGGCAAGTATCCAACTTGAGGATATGGACAGACACGTAATAGATGAAACGGAGCTTACAGTAGCACGGACAGAAACAGGGATCCCTAATCAGAGGCAAAAGCAGCCACCAAAGCACTGTCCCATTTACTCCATTCCACAGTGGGGAAACATCAGTTACTGCAAGAGGCTTCGGCACCTCTGCTATGATAAACTCCCTCTTCCTTGGAAGACACAGCCCCAGGAATCCAGGAAAACACTGGCAAAGTGCTAACATTGCTTTAAAAGTGCACCATAGAACATCAAACATGGGCACATTCAAGGTTTGAATGATTTTAACCAGTCTCCTTTACTGTGCCCATCCCATCAAACACCCAAACATCCTTTTCACAGTCATGGAGGTTGAACTCTGTGCTCCAACACCCAAAAAGGTCCAAGTATTTTCTCCCCTGAGCACAAACACAACCATTCAGGGCAATCAACATGGGTGTTTGCCTAGCCCTGGTGGCTTTTCCTGGGTGGAAAAGCGTGGTTTTGCTTCAATGGGAAAAGGAAAGACCAGGCTCCCATGGGACTCCGCTTTCCAGTGCAGGATCAGGAACACACAGGGTTAAGTTCAGGGCAGTTTTGTGGAAATCCTTTGTTAGAACCCAGCATTTAGTCAGGAAAGGGGCTGTCCTCAGGTCTGCTTTAAACAACCACATCTCACTCCTCATTTAAAGCTCAGCCTCTTTTCCTCCCCTTGGTGTTTAGTCTGGTTACGCTGCCTTCACCCCTCTCCTGTTCACCTCAGCATGGCCCAGGGTGTGCGCCTGAAAAGGGCTCTTTGAACCTGTTCCCACTTCTTTTCTTTGAGCTCTATTCCTTTTTCCACCATCCCTGCTGCTGTGGAGGCGTTCCGGCTCTGTGCTCCTCCTCGGAGCACCTTTGGTGCTCTGCGTGCTTCCAGCTGGTCCCTAACTTGCTCCTCTCCTCCTTGCTGCTAAAATGCATGAAGAGAAGCCAAAGGCATGGTCAGGACTTTCAGCTTTTCCATATACGTGGCTGTTCGAGCTGCTGTTTGAATAACCCAGTGGCAAAGGAGGTTCCCCCAAAGAACCCCTTTGCTACAGTGTGGGAATCAGAAGCCCAGGCTGGTTTGGATTGGATGGGACCTTAAAGCTCCTCCAGCTCCAACCCCTGCCACAGGCAGGGACCCCTTCCACTGGAGCAGCTTGCTCCAAGCCCCTGTGTCCAGCCTGGCCTCCTGCCNGGCTGGTTTGGATTGGATGGGACCTTAAAGCTCCTCCAGCTCCAACCCCTGCCACAGGCAGGGACCCCTTCCACTGGAGCAGCTTGCTCCAAGCCCCTGTGTCCAGCCTGGCCTCCAACACTGCCAGGGATGGGGCAGCCACAGCTTCTCTGGGCACCCTGTGCCAGCGCCTCAGCACCCTCATAGGGAAGAGCTTGTGCCTAAGAGCTCAGCTCAGTCTCCCCTAGGGCAGGTTCAAGCCATTCCCCTTGGCCTGTCCCTGCAGGCCCTTGGCCAAAGCCCCTCTCCAAGGTTCCTGGAGCCCCTTTAGGTATTAGAAAGCAAAGGAATCTCACACTGATTTGCTGTGCAGTTATCAACAGGTCACTTCGCCTGTCTGGGGACCTACAAATGCTGTCGTGTATTTCGTTTTTCTTAAAGCCCCTATGCCCAAGTACGAGCAATCACGCTCCTGACTGAATAGGAGACAGGGAATAAGGTTTTCATGTCATCCTTTCCCCTTGGGAAAGCTAGAGTAGCTAAAACCAGTGAATCAAACACATTTCAGACACATTTAACAACCTTTTACAACCTGAACTGTAAATCCCTAAAAGCGAAATAAGATCTTCAGAAGTTTCAGGCTCACTCAGCACCATTGGCAAGCCCTGAGCTCCCCCTGCTTTTAGAAATCCCACCAGGCACCTTTCCCGAGGTGAGACTATTTGGAAGACTGATCCCAGACAGCCCACATCCCTATTTTTGCCATCCCATCATCAACCCCCCATTGAAGGGCAGCGCTGGTTTGGCTTCAGTTCCTCCCTCTCATCCCCTGTTGTAGTTCTACTCTCCCCAGCTTGCTTTCATCCTGGACCTCAGGCACTGCAGGAGCTCTGTGTCTCACTTTCCACATCTGCAAAATGGGAATAACAGCATTCCTTAACGCCAAAGGTCCCTGTGCTTGTTAAACATTTCAAAAGCATGCAGAAGAATCTTCAATTATGCCTCCCCACCACCACCAAAAAAGAAATCACTGCAAAGTTTCATTATCATTCCAACACTTCCATTAAAGACACATGTCCTGGTAAGTACCAGGCATGAGGAATCATTATGCTAATTTTAGACAGAGCATCTGCTCAATGTTAAATCTGAAACTTTGTCTCGAAGAAATCATTTAAATGCTTTTCCTGCAGAATTGACATTTGTCAAACAATATGTTGCGCATAGAAATCGCGGCCAACCATGAGTAATGCGAGCGAGCACATGTATTCCACCACGGGGAAAAGCGCTTGGGGAGGGACGCTGCTGCATTTTGGCATGGCAGGGATTAATGAGTAAAGTAGGCAGGCTGACATGCTTCCTGCCTCCAAATCATCCCTGCCAGCTCCGGACGGTGGCACAGACCCTCTCCTTCGAGCTGTGCAATCTCTGGCTGCCTGTGCTGCTTTCATCTGCCTTCATTCCCAGCATCCAGGGGTTTCCTGACCTACCAAGCTCCCCTCCTGCCTCCCAGGCTCTGCTCAGCATCTCCCTGGGAGAAGGTCAGCTAGAAACCTGGGACTTCTCCCTTCGCCATAAGTGTACCTATGGAGATCAAATGGCCTTAATCTATGCTTACGGTGCTGGGACAAACCACATCCATTTCTCCAAGCACCATCTTACCCTATTTTAACGTATTTGCACAAGCACCTGAGCAGCTTCCCATTCACCTACCCCAGTTCTGCAATGTACCAGGAGACAGGAGACAGCATCTTCAGAACTTGGGGGTTCTACAGAGCTTTGCGGGTTGGAATTAGATGATCTTAAAGTCCTTTCCAACCCTCACCATTCTATGATTCTATCAGCCCAAACTCTCTCAGTTGCCAGCCCCGTTTGCTCTGGGGGATGAGACACAGTGACTTCCCAGCCCATTTCTTCCCTTCCCTTCCGTTTTCCCGGACAACCTTTCTATTCATTTTAGGCAGGCATTTCCAGCGCGCCTGGGGAGCCCTGGGGATCAGTGGCAGCTTGTAAGGATTTTGTGAGTTGCAACTAAGAACAGCAAATTGAGTTCCTGGAAACTGGAATTTGCTACGCAAATGAGGAACCATCCCTACCCCCCCCCAAAAAAAAAAAAAAAGTGAGATTTATAAATCAAGGAAAAAGGTTGGAATCCACTGAAATAGCCCAATATACAGGAAAGACCCCAATAGCCACATCAACACATGTGAAACAAGGTGTTACAGACGAGGTCCACGTCTAGCAGAAGGAGCGTCTATACATCACAAGCATTAAGTTATAACCTAAATAAGCATTTCTCAATTGCTCTGCATCCACAGGAGTCATCACCCCTTCAGGAAACAGTGCAAAAAGAAACGTTCCATTTTGCTTAGAAGAAGTCAAGTGGCAGCAAATTGCCATTGTCACGTCTTAGGGGTATAGTCTTCCTAATTCTACCTAGTGGAGCTCAAAAGCCCTATTAGAAATTGCTCATCTCAAATATCCTAAATGCCTATTTGTAAAATCAGCCACTTACCCCTGATCTCACTGATCTCCTTTTCAGGAATTCCATCTGTATAGAGTCCACAAGTATTTATTAGCCTTATAGGCAAAAGATGCCATAGAAATAGCCATTAAAATTCAGTCACGCTACCTGAAACCTCTTTCTCCTTCATTTTGACCCAGACAACACTTTCCAAGTCATCAGAATCACTCTTGGCTGTGAAATTCCCAACTGTCCCATGCAAGTATTCATTTTCCCTTAAATATGGCAGGGCAAAGGATGTCCTCACCATGAATTGCCAGGCAGGGAGAACACCATGCCAAGGAGGACAAGAGTAAAAGCAAAGCTGGTGCCACAGAGGCTGTTGGAGCTCACAGGAAGCACATGTTTTGCTGGGTGAGACGTGTTGTTTCAATGCCACGCTTGGGGAATGTGACGGGCTTTGTGTCCTTATGTGAGCTCCAGGTTTTTGAGTCACACATCCCAACCCACCAGTGCTCAGATGCAGGTGCCCCACTTGCACCCTTTGCACTTTGGTGTGTTTCAGCAGGTCACCAATGTGTTGTGCATCCTCTGCACTGGTGGAATGACAGCCAGGATTAACCCAAACACTGCCATTGCTTTGTCTTAGAGGAAAACCCAATGTGAAGCAATAGCTGCTGCTTCTTTCACCCCTCCAGGGCAGCATCCCACTGCGGCTGCAGGAACCCTCCCGCAGCAGAGGCCAAGGAGGAAGTGGCAGTGCGGGCAGCCTGCCCTGTCTTGGACCTTTGGCACTTGCTCACACACTACTCCTGTAACAGTCTGCTCTCAGGTTACCCTGCTCAGCCCAATTCGCCTTGCAGGCTGAGGGGGAAGCCACTGCTGGGGCTGAGGGACTCAGCTCAGTTACAGGATTATTCCGTTTGCTCCAGCTGAACTGCCAGGTTGGTTTTGTACTGCGTGCAGTTCTGGTGGCCCAAACCTAAGAAGGACATGGAGATGTTGGAGCAAGTCCAGAGGAGGCCACGAAGATGAGGGCCTGGAACACCTCCCATACAAAGGCAGACTAAAGAAAACTGAGTCTGTTCAGCTTCAAGAAGCTGCGTAGAGACCTCAGAGCAGCTTCCAGTACCTGAAAGGGGCTACAAGGATGCTGGAGAGGGACTGTTCATCAGGGACTGTAGCGATAGGACAAGGGGGGGGGTGAGTTCAAACTGAAACAGGGGAGATTTAGGTTAGATATAAGGAAGGAATTCAAGTTGGACAGGACTTGGAACTCTATGATCTTACAGTCCTTTCCAACCCAAACCACTCTGTAATCCTCTAATTTATTATTTGTAAAGATCTCTCCTGGGCACCCAGACCTCTGGATAGCTGCTCTTTGAGTATCATTAGTACATACACAGACAAACAGGCCAGTTTTCCCAACAATTTGCCCATTCATTTCAATGGACTAATTCTGAAGTTGAATTTGGCCCCAGATTCTCAGTGGTATTTAAATAAGACAGTTTATGCTGCACATGGCCATGGACTCAGCCAGGAAGAAGTAAAATAATGGATGACACAAGAAACATTGAATAATACATCCTCATCAGAGAAAAACTAGATTAATCCTGAAATACAGTCTTAAGTAGGGCTACATCATGAGATGGATGAGTACAAGGCTTGGATAAAGGCTGGACAATGACAGCTCTTTCTTCTAAAGACAAAACACACGTTCCCTAAACCTGCCTCCTCTGCTAGGACCTAAGGAGAAACAAGCAGCTTTTAATTCACCAAATCACAGGATCACTGTGGCCACATTCAGGTTGAAAGGGAGCTCTGGAGATCATGTAACCCAACCTCCTAGCCCGGGCAGGGTCACCTAGAGCAGGTTATAGTTATTCCATAGCCAATATATTGGGCAGCAATTAGAAACCCCTAAAACCTTGACGGCAGCAGGATCAGCAACGTGTGCTTGGACTGAAACACCACAAATCCCCCTATACCCTGAAGCAAGGTAATAACTCATGAGTGAATTTACTTGGAAGAGCTCTTTCCCATAACCAGGGCTCTACCAGAAGCTTCTGCTGCTCTTTGCATTAATTGCATTACCTCATTTATGCTTCTCACTAAAGCTACTCGCATCGTTTTGTCAGCTCAGATTCTCTCTTTCAAGTCAGAATTAGCAATAGGAAACCAAAATAGTTTTATGAGTGGACTGTGTCCTTTTAACAAACTTCAGTAATAAAGCATCATAAGTTTTGCATCTGTGGCTAAACGCAGAGAGGGGGGGGGCTCACGAACTGACAGCATCTTTTGATGGAAGCTCAAGGGAGAGCAGGCAGCAGCCTAACACCACCGAAAAAGGGAATAAAAGCATCATTCAGGCAACAACCATAACTTTATAGTTAAGAGTCAGTTGGTTTCTTTTCCTTTTGCATTTGTAAAGCAGAGATTTCAGTTCTTTGATGTACAAGAAGCTGCACTCAGCACAGCTTCTCCAGATTTACAGCATTTGTTCCGTACATCTAGAAATATGCATCCACTGAATAATAATGTTAGAACTGGTGCAAAACTAGTTTCTGCAGCAAGCTTGGCTTTGTCCTAAGTGGCCTCACAGCACAGTAACGTTGAGTCTGAACCAAAGTTCAACTTCAGTAAAAAGCAAAGATAATATTCAGTAAAATCTTAAACATAGACTACACTAGGAAAGATATAATTAAGCAGCTTAATCATTCAGGAATGACTGTTGTACCTAATCAGTGTGCTCTCTCGGGGTACGCTGGCTACTTAGAATAGTAGGATCCCAGCCTGGTTTGTGTTGGAAGGGACCTTAAAGCTCCTCCAGCTCCAACCCCTGCCACAGGCAGGGACCCCTTCCACTGGAGCAGCTTGCTCCAAGCCCCTGTGTCCAACCTGGCCTTGAGCACTGCCAGGGATGGGGCATCCACAGCTTCTCTGGGCACCCTGTGCCAGCGCCTCAGCACCAGACATAGAATCATAGAATAGTCAGGGTTGGAAAGGACCTTAAGATCATCCAGTTCCAACCCCCTGCCATAAGCAGGGACACCTCACACTAAACCAGGCCACCCAAGGCTTCATCCAACCTGGCCTTGAACACCAACAGGGATGGAGCACTCACAACCTCCCTGGCCAACCCATTCCAGTGCCTCAGCACCCTCACAGGAAAGAATTTCTTCCTTAGATCCAATCTAAACCTCCCCTGTTTCAGTTTGAACCTGTTCCCCCTTGTCCTGTCACTACAGTCCCTAATGAATTGTCCCTCCCCAGCATCCCTATAGGCCCCCTCTTCAGATGCTGGAAGGTTGCTATGAGGTCTCCATGCAGCCTTCTCTTCCCCAGGCTGAACAGCCCCAACTTTCCCAGCCTCTCATTGTAAAGAACTTGTGCCTAAGATCTAACCTAACATCTCTGAAACAGAGCTGTTACAAGAATTAACAGATCTCCTATTTACTGTGGCCATGCCTTCACCAGTGGCTGTAATGAATGGGCAGGGGCAGCAGCAGTTCTCATTGCTCACTTGGCACTCACTGCTCCTTAAGAACTTTGTGGCTACCTGGTACTTTGACCACTGGGGACTTCCAGGCTCCCAGCAGCCTCGTCTCTTTGTCTGGCAGATTTGTGTGTTGCTTGGTCACACAAAGGAAGCCTTTAAAGTAGAGAGAAAAAAGGGCTGGGGGTTTTAACCCTGCACACCTTTTCCCAATCTGCTATTCTTGGCAGCACAGGCCTCTAAGCTATTGCTAATAAAAATATATTAATGCCTGTCTTCTGCAGCGTGCTTCCTGGCTGGAATTTATCTCACCCAACTTCAGCTCTCTGCAAAGTAAATACCTCCACACCTCCTTTGATGGAGGAAGTCCTAGAGTTGATTCACTTCGTTGCAAGATACACAGCTGAAGTAGTAGGTGAATCATGCCCTGAAACACTTTTTGTCCTCTCTAGTGACTGCAAAGGGAGAGTGGATGACTTCTCAACTGGAGAGAGATGAGAGGAGTCTCAACCCTGCTGCTCACACTGCCCCGAAACTCCAGTAGTGTGCTTTTAAAAGGATGTGTGCATGTGAGTGCATGAGCATGCATCAGTTTACACTTCATCAGACCACTAGAAATGTCACCTGACTACCCTCACTGCGGTTATTCTGCATTATTCATACATTCAGTTGGATATCATTCACTAATGAACACCATACCAACAAAATATACATTTTAGACAAGGAAATTCATCAAAAAGACCCTTCCAAAATAAGATACAGTAACTTAGAACTTCCAAACCTAGGAAATTAGGACTTCATGTCACATATAGAAATACATTCAAATAAACACATGGGAAATGAAGGCATCAAAAAACCCCAAACACTCCAAGCCAACACATTGCAGGAAACCATAAAATCAGCAATGTAGTGTTTGTGGTTCCAGATGCTGAGCTGCCATTCTTGGTCAGACCAAGGTCTATCCACTCCTGTATCCCTTATCCAGAGGTGGCCAGAAGGGACATGGCTGTACCATCAAACTGCACCCAAGATGACAGAGCAAGGGAAGAGAAGGACAGGTCTCCACCAGTTGATTTAACTTCATCAGTATCATGATGAAGACCCAGAACTTCACAAACAGGGGAAAATAGCTGCAGTGTGCTTGGGCCATTTGGGAGTCCACATGCAGCTAGTAATGAGTAGACATGTCCCAACATGACCAGGGAATCAAGACCATGTCTGTGTATGTGGCTGCAACCTAATTGGGGCTGGAGTAAACACAGGTGAAGTTCAACCCCCTTTAAGACCCTCTGAGTTGTGTATGGGCTACTCTGGCACACAGGAACGGATCCCACCCATCTGTGAAAGTCATCTCCTCCAATGCAGCACCAAGGATGAGGCAGGATGGTTCTAATTCAGGCAGGAGTTGGCTAACAAGCTTCCAAACTTCATTCTGACAACTTGTAAGTCAATAGTCCGCAGGCAAGAGCCCAGCTATTTTAATGCAACTGGTTATTTGGGGTGGTTTTAGGCTGGCTATCCTGTGAATAACACAGATACATATCTTGTTAAGGACTAAGGGAGTTCCCGTAACCACCAGCACAGCTCCCGATAAACTCACTTTGCATGTGAAGATATTTTCCTCTGATTTTTATCCTTTCCTGCTGTCCTATATCCTCTGTCCTGCATTCAGGTTCACACAAAGGGGATGTATTGGTCATAGAAATGATTTGGGGATTCATTCCTTATAAAGATGGTATGGCAATGGATTAAGCAATGAGAATGAGGATTTCTGGGAATGCAGAGAATGGCAGTGAAACTCCAGAAAACTGGAACATAGCCTTGAGCATGGGGATGACCTGGACTCCTAACCAAGCACTACCTGCAAACCTCCACCTCCAGGACAAAGGAAACAACTAAATGCAGGTGCTGTTTTACCATCAGTCTCCTGCTGTGAGAGGAAGATGAGGAAAGCTCACTGAGGTTTAGATCCATAGTAGGGATGCTGACGGTCAGGTTTTCTTGGTGCGTGTGTGTGCGTGGATGTCTTGAGACATTTCCCTGCCCTGCCTTAGGATGCAGTGAGGATCTTTCACATTTGTTAATTAGAGAAATGAGATCAGGAGGAAACCCCTCTCTCTTGGCTGGAATTAATTTGCTGCTTGGAGTGTTCAGCTACACGGAGAGGAGCTCAGATGAGATCCGATTTTCTTCATCCAGGTAAGCATCCGAATAACCTGGCAGGTTTGAGGTGGGTCACAATCCTCTCCACATCAGGAACTGGATCTCTCTTCTATAAACAGTTATTAATGTGAGAAAAGGAATGACTAGGGTTTTCCATGCATCAAAGAACCACCAAGAACAAGGCTGTCCCACATGCAGGACCAGCTAAGCCTGACTCCACAAGGGACTTCCTGGAAGCCTCCGTCATGGATTTATTTCCAGATCTGAGAAAATCATAGCCAGAACCAGGCTATTCCTGCACAAAGTCTCTGTTTGTGTGAATCCCAATTTTCCTGCCCTGGGGAAATTTCCAAGGGCAGGAAAATTCCTCCTCTGTCCCTGTGAACACACAGAGTGCCCAAGCCTGGGGACAGGCAAGCCCCCCTGATCCTCACCCTCACAGCACACAGTGTCCTGTCCTACATTTTCTCTGTCTAAAACCACAAACTCTCCAAACTGTGATGCTTTCTTAAAGAGCTTTTGGCTTACAACTACTTTAAGTTCATGCTCCGGGAAGCATTGTGTCGAGGGTGTAAAATCAGCCAGCAGATTAGCTTGGGCTATTTTACTGAGGAAAGAGAAATTAAAGACTTGATAGTCCCATCTCTTTGCCTCTAGATTGCCTCTTCTGTCACAGGAGGTAAGAAGGACAAATCTTGAGGCTTTGTTTTAGTTTAAACTCTTCTCCTTGTTTTGAGGTGGAAAGAGAGAAAAGCATTTTCCACATCTGTGCTTAGGGAAAACCGGAGCCGGCCCTGGCCCACACAGCAGCTGGGTGATGCTTCAACAATTCGCTATTACACCAGCTTTTGTGAACTTGGGACTCGTGTATTCCATGCACATCCTGCTCGTTTCGGAGGATGAAGCTTTTACAGCAACTCATCTGCTCACCCTGGTTACGTTTCCCATTATAACTCCCCAAAACAGCAGTCTGCAATATGAAGGAAGCTGCTGCCATCCCCTTCTGCAACCCCTTAGAGACCCCAACCAAGAGAAAAATTGCAAAGCCTAAATGGAAAATCAATGCTTTGAACTCAGGGGGTCTGGAGAAGAAACCACAGAGAGGCAGCGCTGCCTGGAAAAGCATGTTTGAGCTGTCAAGTGCATATGGTGGCCAAATAAAAGGGTCCATTTCTGTGAGCGCGTTGCTGAAGCTCTTGATGATTTATTTCTAGATGCAGAGAGACAGGACAGGCACACAGTGAATTTCAAGGCAGAAAAGGGCTGTTATAAATCGGGTTGTCATTTTTCCTATCTTCTAAAAAGAATCCTAGAGAGGTTAATTTAAACAGTGAGGTATGTTTCCCACTCTCTCAATTTTCTTCTCTCCCTCATGGCTATATGACACAAGTTATGTTACTGCTTACCTCTAAGGCAAGAGAATAGAAAAAGACTTCTGCTGGAGAGCAGCCAATGCTCTATGCTGGCTAATAGCAGAATAAGAAAATCGTGGAGATTTAGGTGAAGTCCAGATGTTTTTGCATCTGCTTTGGCATCTTTGGCTGGCTTTGGCATCTGGTGAGGTGTGTGCATTAAGGAGAGTGATCCAGAAATGCCATGCTCCGAGCTCCTTAGCCTTGCAGATGCCTCAACTTGACTAGAGGCCATGTAGCACTTCAGATCTCTCTAGGTGCTCACATGCAGGCACCCACACATACTCAGAAATGCCTCAAGCTTTTGAGTTAGACACTTTGCTCATACCTGATCTATGTCTTCATCCAAAGGGAAGGCATCTGCTGGAACACCACCCACGAGGCACAGACAGCCCCCAAATTCAGCATGAAGCACAACATGCTCTCTGATAAGAGATAGAAGAGGTGCTGTAGGAGAACTGCTGATGGGCAGCCACCTCCATGCTGGATTAAGTTTTATGATGTTAACTTAGACTAGAGGTTTGATGTCCCCCTCACCTCCCATCAGGAAAGGTGGGAGACATCACCTTTTGGTGGAGACTGCTATGCCAGGTTGTGCCATAACCATCTCTAGCCACTTCTGTGGGCTATATTAGGTTGTGCAACAAGAACCTCACCTGCACACCCACAAAGGAGAACAGAGAGTCCACAGGAGGCGAGGAAACCAAATAAAACCCTGCCCAGCTACTCTCAGGCCCATCAGCCCATCCCAGGTCCACCTCCGCAAGCCCAGAGGAGCATAAGGCACAATGGCATGTGGAGACCAAAATGATGGGCTCAGGAGAAGGGACACCCTGCCCAGCTCCTCCCAGGAGAGCTCCAAGCCCCAGGGTATGGTTGTGAAACCCATGGAGATGAGTCAACTGGAGCTTCTTTGGGACTGAGGGGGTGTCAGGCACATAGGGTGCAGGGAAAAGGCATTAGGGGATTGCACAAGACTTACAATAGGACGTTTAGGGAAGGAACCACAGTTGGGAAAGGAAGGGATCAAGATGGTTTTGGGATGAACATATGTGGTAAACTAGAGGCATAAGATAAAAAGGGCCACCCCTGTGTAAGCAGTGCTGGTGAGTACACTTGTCCCGCACAGTCTGTCCTATCTTCTATTAGACTTCATTTCCAAGTATTTTCCTGGGTGCAGACACTGCCAGCATGTCTGTGTGTATGGAGGCTGGGTGCAGCAACTGGGACTAGGAACAGGGATCGGTGTGTGATCCCTAGCAAACACCAAGCCAGAACAGTTGGCAAGTAGGTGAAGGTCCTTGAGCCAGCAGGGTGAATGTCTCTGCAGGGGAGACCACAGGGAACACTGGCTGCCAGCTTCTGGAGAGGGGTCTGTGTGGAGATGGTGTGTAAGCGGCTGAGGATGCATTGCTGCACAGGACCGCGGTCAACTGGAACACCTCAGCATTGGGGGTTTTGTTCTGAAGTGTGCTTTTAGAACAGCAAAACTGTTTGGGTACCTCTCTGTCACCCATTGCAACCAACAGCTCTGGGAGAGTGACATAAAAATGACTTCCTTTGGCTTTCCTTCCAGGAGACCTGAAACCATAACCTCCATAAAGCTGTATTCCAGCACCAGATGTGCTAAGCCTCCTTCCCCATCTCTGCTTAGACATTTAAAAGACTACCTTGGAAATTTGTCTTTCCTATATATTAGTTTACAGTTTCAACTCAGCAGAGAAAACACCTAAGATTTTCCTTCAAGGGCTTAAATCTAAGTAATTACAGGCTACAGTCACGCAGTACACACTGGCTGGTAGAGCTCTCTTCACTGCCAGAAGAGCAGGTCAATTATAAGCAATGAACCCACATTACCAGGAGAGAAAGCTGGTTTGAATTCTGGTCAATTAGTGCTAAAACTGTCTTGGAAAAGAAAGGTAAATTGAGCTAATAGAGCTGTGCACTGAGACCTGCGTATCTCAGCACCAAGCACAGACAGCAAAGGCTTCATTTCTGATATGCAGAAATTAATGATGTTTTGGCATACAATCAGCTTGAAACCTCCAGGGTGAAGTCAGTGACGTTCCCATCCTGTCTCTTCTCACCTGCAACTGAGGGTCTCGATTCAAAAACCATGCTTGCTTAGGGAGGGTGCTGAAACACATGATTAACTTGAAGGATGTGCTTACTTTCCCAGACCAAGGCTCGTGACCAAGTGTAAAGAGCTGCAGTGTGTAAGGGCTTGCTGGCCTCCTGCCATTCCCATGACTGCCACAGCCAGGGAGGAAGAGGAGGAGGAGCAAGCATGAAGCAGGCTTCCTCTGGTGCTCCTTGCAGAGGGCTGGCTCTCAAATAGCCCAGAGACCTGGGACCAGTAGCTTGAGTCAGGGGGGTTGTGGGAATCCCCCTGCTCCTTTGAGTGTGGATTACTGGAAGTAATACAAGCTTCAGGGAAAAGATTAAATAGAGATCTTTAGCTTGAAAACTTACTTTTCTACAGCTGGCAAATCTGCACATCACCTCCCAGAGGCCACATCAGTAGCAAGCGAGAGCCAGGCATCGCTGTTCACTACCGTTCGTGCAAGGCACATAAAGGTGAATTGCCCTTTTGGGGCTTATCATCTAAGAGGTCAGCAACCAGTGGGAAGCAGCAGCACAGCCAAGCCCAGAGGGATAACAGAGAAAGGAAACTGAGTAGGCCATTGAGAAATTGAGATGTGGAGGGAAAGCAGCAAATGGAAAGCTGAGATTTACTGCCCCAGTTTGCCTCCTGCAAGGTGGCTCTAACACTCCTCATTCCCTGTCCCATGTCACAGCAAGAGCATGAGAAGCAGACACAATGAAGCCTGGCTCTCAAGAGGTTATGCACCAATGCAGGGTCACTGGACTGTTATTTTTAATCCTTGCCTTGTTTCTGTGTGCCCACATATAAAGGGAACATCCTTCACAACACCTAAACAGCACGGTTGAGGTGGGAAGGGACCTCATCCTTCCACTGCCAAAGCCGTGAAAGGCTGGCTTGGGCCAGACCAAGGAAAGCTTGGGATCAAAATCATGCCTCTGCCTCTCCTTGGAACAAAACTCCTCTCCTTACACAGTGCAGGACAAGACCCAGACAGGCACAACCTCATCAAGCATGAAACGTTAGTGCCCAGCAGATCATGAGCTGGCACAACAGAAACCATCAGCAGGTCACAGCGCATCACCTCGTAGACTTACAGTGACATGAAGCTCATTAAGGAGGAAAGGAACCAAGGAGTAAAGCTCTGCCTGGACACAAAACGCAGACAGAGGACACCCATTTGGTTAGACAAGGTTCATCCCATTTTCCTTCCCTGTGGATTTTGCTTGGGTTAACCCTAGCACAAAGTGGGCTTTGTGAAAGCCAGGGAATGCTCTGAGGTTGCTGGCAGCCAATGTTATTGACCCGCTCACTCCTTGAGCTTTCCTTTAAAAGCTCTAAAGTGAAACAACTGCAGCTTGGACACGCAGTGACCCCCCCAGCCCCACATCTGGCTGTTTACAGGCAAACCAGCCCAAAACCACACAAAGCCACATCACTGGAACGCTCGGCACCTTTGGCCCTCATTCTGTTAGAGAGTACGGTGACCTTAAGTGTCACGGGTGCTCTCAGAAGTGCCTCAGCTGACCCAATGCTTATCTGAGCAGCTCCTAAATCTCCTGGTCGGAGCTTCAAGACCTTCCCATGGACCTCTGAGCTCTGCGGACATCTCCCCTGCTCACAGCACTTCAAAGGCAGGTGCAAATCGACCCAACAGTGAGCAGAAAAGACAAACCCGAAGCTCCGATGCTCGGCAGGCAGTGTTTGACTTGCACATGTTGCACCATTTCTTAAGCAGCCTCGCATTTTTATACCTCTCGCAGAGCAGATCTGTGCCTGGTTTGATTAATAATAGACGTGTCTGTCTCTTTTTTAAATGTTATTAAGATCCACTCAAAGATTTTCCTTGGCAATGAATTCCAGGGCTTAATTATGCACTGTGTTAACAGGCTTAGTGTTTTTTAATGTAATATCTAATCTCATTAGAGGCCACATGCTCTTGCATTTTCAGAGCAGGTTAAATAACAAGACAAGCATATCCTCTATACCTTTACATTCTGTTTATTGTATCGATTGAATTTCTGTGCGTTGGATATAGTGCCACTGGGATTCATCTTCAAAGTGAGTCGCCCTTTCTGAAGGTTGCACTGATTTATAGAACCCTTTCACATCCATCTCAATTAATGCTAACGAAACCGAGGATGTCTGTTGTTCCACACTCATCTCAGTAATGCTCCCTGCATGATTTAGGGAGAAAATGAGTTTATGCATTGACATTCTTAAAACAAATACTTCACGTTGCCTGTCGTGCTACCACAACCAGCAGATGACAAAATGCTATTGCTTCCAGATCACTGTGGTATAAACCGCGCTGTCATACCAGGAGTGCCCATGTCTAATAGCTTTCAGACAAGTTTTCCCCATAGTGTGAGCTGGCTTAATACACGTACAGTCGGCTTTCCACTGCCAAAGAACAGTCATACACAGGGAGAAGTTTCATGCCAGCCCCTCTCTCATGCTGTACCACCCACAGTTTCTCATCGGCTCCCCCATCACCACAAATGACACTGGACCTAATCCTGATGAAGATTAAACATGTGCACAGACTTCAGATTCGCTCTGAAATGCTACTCATTGACTTTCCCTGTACATAACCAGGTCCATACTAACCTCTTGGGTTTAATATTCACACTGTATAGACTGTGATGCTTTCTTCTATACCCAGAACAAATAGGAAAATGAACCTACTGACCTCACTGCTGGAAGATGCTATTTACTCACCTGTTTAATTTTGCTTCTGTGGCATGATAATAATAAGAAATAAGAAAACAACCAAGAAAAAAGATATGGGCATTTTGTTTCTCTATGCCAACATGAAATTGAGCTGTAAACTCCATCTGAAAACTTGAGTATCTCTTTGAGTTCAGAAGTTCCTTCATCTTCCAGGATTAAATGTCTAACTATGGCCACATGAAATTAAAGCAAATCCCAAACATTAAACACTGCTAACTACCTTCTTGGCTGTAAGAAGATGTGTTTTTCTTCATATAAACAACATAGGAATTGGAACTAAGCAAATAAGATTATAATTGCTTCTATGGCTACAGCGTAGAGCATAAGTCAGAAATATAACTCAAGATGAGAACACATTTAGATGTATCTTGTTAAAAGTAAAAGCTTTCAACAGCTGAGAGCTCCCATGTTACATATGTTAACAGCAGCATATCGTTTTCCACTTTAGGATGTTCACTGTATGATACCCACATTAGTTTAGCACATAAACTTGGTGTGTCATACAGAGGAAAATCCATCACCTGTATGCTTCCCTTAACAGCAATGCTGTTCACATGGACTGAAGATGGTCAATGGCTCACAGATAACTATAAAAGCTCTGGTGCTTCATTTCTTCATGACTCAAATAGTGAAATGCATTAAAAACTTGTACACCAATCCTGGGCTTCCATCAGGCCAGACTGTCCCAGATCCCTACCAGCCCACTTTGATAGCCCATATGTCATCAATGTATATACATAATGATACCTTTTCCTCGGAATCTGACAGTACATAGACATTCCTCACGTATTTTTAGTTACTGTGTTTCTAATGGAAGAGCACAAGGATGCTCAGGGGTCTGGAGCATCTCCCTGATGAGGAGAGATTGAGCGAGCTGAGCCTCCTTAGTCTAGAGAAGAGCAGCCTGAGAGGGGATCTCATCAATGCAGATAAGTATCTCAAAGGTAGATACCAGGAGGATGGTGTCAGACTCCCTTCAGTGATGCCCAACAACAGGATGAGGAGCAATGGCCACAAACTGAAGCAGAATAAGTTTCACCTCAACATAAGACAGAACTTCTTTACACTGAGGGTGTCGGAGCCCTGGCACAGGCTGCCCAAGGGGGTTGTGGAGTTTCCCACTCTGGAGACATTCAAATCCACCGTACCCATGTTCCTGTGTGGCCTGCTCTTGGTGGCCCTGCCTTGGCAGTTGGGTTGGACACAATGAGCTCCAGAGGTCCCTTCAAGCCTGATGGCTCTGTGAGCCCTTGAGCAGGCACAAATTGTTCCGGTACAAAATCCACATAGAGAGAATTGTCTCGTGTCTAGAATCCAAGGCAGAGATGTGTCTTGTTAAAACGTACATGGAAACATCTTGCAGAACATCAATGGAAAGCATCCAAGAGAGAACCAATCTCACAAAACACGGTGCATTCAGGAGCATGCTGTGGATGAAGTGCGGTTGCTGTGCTGCTGTTACCTGTTCAAATACATGCGAGTGTATTTAAATGATTATGGATGGAAGACAGTTAAAGATGAAGAACAACCTTTGAAAAGCAGCTTGCCTTTCTCTGTTGGTGCTGTCTGGGGCTTCTTTGAGTAGGGCTGCTTCTGTTCTTTCTGGATATATACCCGATGGAGCATAACTCCCCTAAGAAATGTTTCAAGCTGAATGCTCTAAATAACTTTCATGTGAAAACTGAAGCATCCAGACACCACAGTGCGAACCCAGTAAAAGCTGAAGGACCTTGAGATGAACAGGATAAGGTAGAAGAGTCACACACAAATGCACAGCTGAACCTGTGGGCTTGTTCTCTTCCGCAATGAATCTGAGCTTTGCTAGATTAGACTCGGAGGCGCTTCACTGGCTGAGGACCAAAACTACCATGTTTAAGAGCACTAACATGTATTTTGGGATTAATCTGTTTAGCTGCTAAAACAAGTTGCCATCACAATATCATCAGTTTAATCCCGCTGTCAGGATCTGTCCAAATAAAAGCAGCCACTTTCCATAGCTAAATGCTGGAATCTGGGATCTCAGGGATGCCCAACATGAAGTCCAGGCAGGACATACAACCAGAAAGACCTCTCACAAAATCCAATCGACTTTTAAGAGCACAATCCTTTGGAATTGTTCTGAATTAATACTCATTTGAACTTGAAACCCCCGGGGACAACTTCGTGCCCCAGCTTCCCAAGCAACTCCATGTAGTGGAGAGCAACGTCTTGGGAAAGATTCTAAATATAGGCCCTCCGGTTACCACAGCAAAGTACCCAAACACACATGGAAATATTTTAGTGCACACAGAACCTGGATTCCACTTTTTTCTACTTCATCTCCCAAACCATAACCTGCCATGGTATGTTACAGGTACATAGAATTAAAATGTAATAGCTTTCCTCTGCGCTGCGCTCCACCCATCTCTTACACCCACTTTGAACCTCATTTCAATTCAGTCGAACAGGGCTTCTTGTAACTGCGAGTGAAAAAGAACATCAACAGCTTTCTAACTTTGGATCTGTGAACAAACCTCACAGTCCAGGCACTCGCCAGGAGACCCAGGCAACTGCTGGTAATAGCTGCACTCTGCTCTTTACAAACCTCCTCAGCCCTGGGATCTTGGTAAGCTTTGTAAAGACCAAATGAGCCTCTGGATTTCCCCATGAAAAAGGCAGAGAGGGAGGAGTCCATATGAATTAAGGGGAGAACATAGAGCAGCCTTCTGGTATCTAAAGGGCTACAAGAAACCTGGAGAGGGGCTTTGGACAAGAGCCTGTAGGGACAGGCCAAGGGGAATGGCTTGAACCTGCCCGAGGGGAGACTGAGCTGAGCTCTTAGGCACAAGCTCTTCCCTGTGAGGGTGCTGAGGTGCTGGCACAGGGTGCTCAGAGAAGCTGTGGCTGCCCCATCCCTGGCAGTGCTCAAGGCCAGGTTGGACACAGGGGCTTGGAGCAAGCTGCTCCAGTGGAAGGGGTCCCTGCTCATGACAGGGATTGACTACATCATCTTTAAGGTAATTTCAAACCTAAGTCATTCTGTGATTCTCTGATTCCACGACAATCAGAGCACGATTAGGAGCCAAGGAGGAGTTCTGAGGGGTGGCAGAAGGATGATGTGTGGCTCGACCAGGCTTTCAGCTCCCTGATATCAGCAAGAGAACTTCATCTTTTCTTGCTGTGGGTTTTTTAGCTCCTGAAGCCAATGGGATGATGAGCAGGGCTGAAGATAGATTGGAGACACAATCTTCTTCAGACAAAGCTCATGCAGAGCTGCAACCATCAACTTGACTGAGATCTTGGACCACTACCCACCTCCCTGTTGGAGGATGCTCTATACCCACATACTTATAGTCATTTCAGCAGTCTACTGACACTTACTGGTGAGAACTCGGTGATCCTAATGCCAGTGCCCTATGGACTACTCTCTGGAGCAACCAACCTGCTCTTTAAAATGCGTGTTCTGGGGTGTAGGAAGGTGCATAGGACAAATCCACCAAGATTAAGCTCAAAACAGCACTCCAAAGGCTACAAAACTTAACCCCAGAACCTGTCAGAACAGACTTTTCAACCCTTCCTTTACTCAGCCTTCACACAGGATTAACGGCAGTCCAGTAAAAACACAGCCTTATCCTGGTAAGAAATCATCCACACGTTTTAATGTGCCACCTGCATACACTGTGCAAATCTACAAGGCCCTAAATATAAACAGACAGCCCTTTCCTGGCTGTTAAAACGAACACTACCTCAGCTTGTTCTCCAAGCAAGCCCAAATTACAGCTGCTTGGAGATCAGAAACATTTTGGGGTGGGACGCTTTCTGCGGCCCCCCCCCTTCTTTTTGCAATGTTTGTAGTTTTATGAATAAGGCATTCATTGGGCCCAAACCCCAGAGATATCCACCTTGGAGGGAGAGTTAAAATTAGCGTCAAGTCTAGTCCCAACACTGTCAGGAGAAAAGACGGCTCGTGTGGGATGCTGGAGATTCATCAGGCAAAACAACATCCCTGCAAAGGCTGGGTCCTGTGCTGCGCCTCTTGTTGGAGAACCAATGGTTTTGCGTACACCCCCCATACACACTTATTTCCCTGTCCAAAATAGTTAGTCCTGGAAAGTCTAGCGGTGTCAAGTAGTGCCAGCACATACAAGCCTGATACTTTGATCAGCACAGGATCATAGAGTCATGGAATTACAGAGTGGTTTGGGTTGGAAGAGAACTTAAAGCTCATCCAGTTCCAACCCCTGCCAAGGGCAGGGATCCCTTCCACTGAAGCAGCTTGCTCCAAGCTCCTGTGTCCAACCTGGCCTTGAACATTGCCAGGGATGGGGCAGCCACAGCTTCTCTGGGCACCCTGGGCCAGCGCCTCAGCATCCTCACAGGGAAGAGCTTGTGCCTGAGAGCTCTCCTCAGTCTCCCCTGTTTAAGTTTGAAACTTAACAGTTCAACTTGTCACTTTTAAACAGGAGCAAGGCAAAAGAAACCTCCTCTTCACTCCAACTTCGGAGCACATGGCCAGAGGTCCCTGGTTTATGACCTGCTACAAGAGAGAGGGCTGGGTCAGTCAGCTTGCATGCAGAAACCCAGAGCAACTGGATAAGGAAAGCAGAGCCTCCCCTGATCACACTGACTGGAGTAAAACCAGGCATATATGTGTGTACATATGTACACACACACATATATATATACATACATCTATATATAATCTGAGCATGCCCTTGGTACCACACCAGCGAAGGGCGCGACGGCAGTCGTGCTGGCAGGCAGCACGTGTGGCACGCAGCCCTCCTTTCCCTTCCCAACCTTTGCTTACATTTCATCAGGCCTACTCTGATTCCAAGGTTTAATAAATGTAATCCCAGCATGTCCTGAATTAATTAATGAGCTCCCGTTCCAAGCCACCGTGCCAGTGTCTGCAATTACACACTTGCTCACAGAAGAGGTAGAGACTGGCTGCATCCGTCCTCTAAGCGGGAGCAGCCATGGACCAGCTTCGTGAGCTGAGATATGATGCTTCAAAGGGGTTGATTTTAGAGCACTTAGATGTTGTTCCTCCATTATCTCCCCACTAGAAACACTCCTGCAGGTATGAACAGTCACCTCCTGAGGTCAGCCCCACTCCACTCACAGCCCTCAGCAACGGGGTGGGAAGCAGGCACCTGCGAATCCAGGGTTTATTCATCAAAATCCATGGTACCTGGTATCATCCAGTCCATATGCTCCAACTACAGCCATTTTGCCCACTTCCCTCCTCAAATCATCACTTCCTGGGAGAAAAAAACAGCCACAAAACTGGGATGTCTTCACCTGGAACAAGCCATCGGAATTCAGGAAAAAAGGGGATATTTTGGGAGAAAAGGGGATATTTTCCTGATCCTCCCTGATGTATGATTTCCAACAAACACAGATACACCACAGAGCATCCTCAAAGTGCAACACAGTTCTCCCAGCCTTTTTAGCTCTCTCTGCTCATCTTCTTCCCTGCCACAGCTCAGGGAAAAGCAATCTCAGGTGCTCAGCAGCCACAGTGACGAGTACAGCATAAATGAACAGACATGGACCACAGAACAGGAGCTCTTCCCCACCGCATCGTGGTCTGTATTGCACCATTTCCATGCAGTCTAATTAATTCTGATCTCAGAAGAGTCTCATCAGCTTTGTCTGCTGCCAGGGTGCTGGGCAGGGACCCTGATGAAGTGCAGTTGTTTACAAACACGTTAAAGCGTATTCCAACCCCATTGTTTCTCCCTCCAGCTGCCCAAGTACTTTTTACTCAGCTCCTGGACTTGTACCAAAACTAAAAATGACAGCTTGCCAAAAAGGACAGAGACGGAGGGTGGATGGAGGGAGGGAGGGAGGGAGGGATGCGGAGCGGCTAGACAACACAGCACATGAATTTATTATCCTGCTGCCCCTGGGAACGGAGGTCAGAAGCAGGACTAGGCTGAAGGAACACATTGCAAGAAATCATAGAATCCCAGCCTGGTTTGAGTTGGAAGGGACTTTAAAGCTCCTCCAGCTCCAACCCCCTGCCACGGGCAGGGACGCCTTCCACTGGAGCAGCTTGCTCCAAGCCCCTGTGTCCAACCTGGAAACACTTGTGAAATTAAAGGTCAGTGAGATGATGAGCTCTGGCTGCAGCCAAGCAAGAAGTATTTGCTGATGGAGCCATCTCTGAGCTCCTACTGGAGTGCCACTACCTGCTGCTCCCAGGGTGCAAGACCTGTCCCCTTCAATTAACACTGGTGGATGAGACAAAAAGCCTGGCTGTGTCACAGTGGGGCAGTGGCTGCCAATCTCTGGGATGCTCTGCTCTTCCTCTCCCTGCTTTCATGTTATTTCCAAGCCAACAGCTTCTTCCTGAGAAAAGGGCTGTGGCTTCTCCATGGGCAGCATCACTGCCTCCCCGAGCCCATCTGCATCCCCAGGGAACGCTGCTGTGCTGCCCAATCTACACCACTGCATTGTAAGACCTCAGAGCAGCCTTCCACTATCTGAAGGGAGCCTATAGGGATGCTGGGGAGGGACAATTCATTAGGGACTGTAGTGACAGGACAAGGGGGAATGGGCTCAAACTGAAACAGGGGAGGTTTAGATTGGATCTAAGGAAGAAATTCTTTCCTGTGAGGGTGCTGAGGCACTGGAATGGGTTGGCCAGGGAGGTTGTGAGTGCTCCATCCCTGTTGGTGTTCAAGGCCAGGTTGGATGAAGCCTTGGGTGCCATGGTTTAGTGTGAGGTGTCCCTGCCCATGGCAGGGGGGTTGGAACTGGATGATCTTAAGGTCCTTTCCAACCCGAACTATTCTATGATTCTAATAACCCATGTCTGCTGATCTGCAGCATGCCCCCGGCACTGTGAACCTGCCTGCAGTGCCATGGGATGTGCGTCCCTACGCATAAAGATGCTCCAGCAGGGAGCTGACAAACCCAGTTTTCACACAGGGACTGTGTTCATCTGCCTCATATCAGCCAGGTGACTCCCAGCCCTTAAAATCCACCCAGCACAGGTGACAGACCCTGAGCTAAGTCTCTACAACATGCTGGTGCACCTTGTCCTGGAGGATTCCCCAAGAGCTCCATGAACAATACTGTATTTCAACAGACTTCACCAAAATTGGGCAAGCAGCATCCCTAAGGAAGGTGAAACCGCAAGGGTTGAGCAGGGACAATGGGATCTGGGTACTTGCCGGTTATGTTGCTCAGCTCCGAGGGGAGAAACCCAACAGTTGCTTCTGTCTCTAACTCTTTCATATTAGGCAGCTACTGGATAAAGAGCCAGAAAGAAAACCACACAGCAGGAGGGGTGACCTTCACCCTGGCACTGCAATCCACATCAACTGGTTTCAGAACATTAGAGCAAGCACCAGTACAGGTGGGCAGCTACAACAAAACCACCAGCATGGTGTAAGCAGAAATAAACTAACCCCCCCCACCCCCTACCC
Organism: Agapornis roseicollis; assembly: GCA_002631895.1. Lineage (NCBI taxonomy): Eukaryota > Metazoa > Chordata > Aves > Psittaciformes > Psittacidae > Agapornis > Agapornis roseicollis. Next base: position 40,940 of record NDXB01007659.1, on the reverse strand, counting down.
CAATCAGTCCTCATCCCTCAAAACATCATTTTAAATGTTCAGGCACTGTACGTCTGCTCTAGTCGTTGCAAACCCCTGTGGCCACATCACTATGGAGGAGCATAAAACCTGCAGAGCCCCCATCAGAAAGGAAACGTTCCATCACAGCATCAGGCAGCATGGACATGGGTTTGAGCCTCAAAACACCAGGACCACAGCCTCTGTGGTCCCTCTCCGTGCTTCTCAAACCATCACAGTAGGCACCAGAGCAATGGCTGAAGCTCTTACCTGTGGACAAGCTGCTACAGGTTCATATCCGATACCTCGAGGAGACTCAGGTGTTCATATGGTGACCTGGGAAATGAAGCCTGTGGAAGAAAACACGAGACCTTAATGTAATGAAGCAGTTTGAAATGTGTGCCATTTACACCACAGACATATCTCCAGCTGGGGTAGCGTTTCTCTACTTGCTCCCATTGAGACAATAAGGCTTTTCTTTACTTGCCCTTTTATTCCTTATCTGCAATCCATCCTGCTTCTGTTTTGGCCTAAACTCTTGGCATTTTCTCTGTGCTGTCCTCTTCTCACGTGGGACCCAGACATGAGAGCAAATGCTTTTTAAGGATGTCAATGCAGTGATTTTTCTATATGTGAAATGATCATTTCCAGCTCTACAAGACGAGGCACAGGAAGCTGCCTGGTGATGGACTTTCTAGTCCTCCTCAGATCAGAGCCCAGATGGAAGCTGGACCCTGTCCTGACTGCTTCAGAGCTGGGAAATAAACCTGAGCCCTGCCCCAGCCTGCAGCAGGGCGAGCTGCTCTGAGCACAGCCTGGGACTGACCCTTCACTTCCAGCCCTGGGACTGGTGGGGCTCAGCCTTAATAGGAAATTAAAAATCACAGTGGGTTATGGGATGGTACCCAGGAAAAAAACCCATGTTCAAAAGGCTGGGACTGGCTTAAAGCAGAGCGAAAGAACAACGTTTGCCATAAGGCCATGAGGAAGCTGCTGTTGGGCACCTCTAACAGAAGGGCCTTCAGTCCCAAAGGCAGTGGCCCCATGCGTGGGGATAGCTGCAACCATTAATTCTCATCATATCAGACAAGAAAGTGAGTTGGAACTAGGGGGGGTTGGAACTGGATGATCTTAAGGTCCTTTCCATCCCTAACCATTCTATGATTCTATGACTGCTGAGCCCCATTTCACCCACGTAGAAACCAGGGCAGGGAGGGTTGCAGCTTCCCAGTCATGGCCAGACAGGGTTGCCCTGACACCAGTGCAGAGCCCACACAGCTCCTATGCCCTCACCACACTTCTTCCAAGCCTTTCAAATACACCCATCCAGTTGCTCTTATTGTCTCTTTAAATCCATTTTTCTCATTACGCAGGAGGAAATAACTACAGGCAGGTCAGACTCTGAGGATTTAATGGAACTAACACTGTTAGGCCATCCAGCAATTCTTCATAACATCTTCCCAACCATGCCTTTTGCTGCCAGCAATTAGATTAGGTAATGTTAAATCCGTATCCTCATTAGTGGCTGCTTCTGAAAGTGTGTTGGCACACGCATGCAGATGCAGAGCTAGTATGAAGTGATAGAAAACTCCCTACAAGGTTATTGCCAAAGCACATATGTGAACATGTTTATAGATGTTAACATATAGAAATATGCAATATAATATTAATATGCAATATAATATAACATAAATATTTAATATAATGTTAATATAACTATGTAACATAATAGTAATATAATAGATATGTAATATAATATGTGTCATATAAACATATCTACATATTTGCTTGCATTTACATGCAAGTAAAGGCAATAGCAGGGCAGGGCTGAATATGAACATTGAGAATACTTTCAACCACTGGGCACAAAAAGCTTATAAACCACCCTGCTCAATAGTTCTAGCCCCCCAAAACCTACATTTATAAGCTAACCCTGCAACTGTACTACAACAAAATGTTGTTTTCATTTAACAAGGGTGAAAGTCCAAAAAGCGCTACAAAGTCAGGTTAACAACCCATAGAGGTTGTGGGTAAATGTTGGTTTTAGCATCAGAACACAGCACCATGGACACGGCTCAATTAATGCCTGAAGCACGTGTGATAAACAAACATCCCATTCGCTGCTGGATTCTGTTAAGGGACTTTATTGTCCCTCTCTCAAACATGAATTTACTGAAGGTTTTGCAGAGCTCCATAAAGTCCCAGCTCAGATCTCCCTTGTGTGTCCCACACGCTGCTTGCAGAGAACCAGCAGCGTTCATAAAACACCAGAAAACGCTCACTGCCCTCTCATTCAACACGTACAAAACTCCATGTGTAAATACAAAGACCACTCACTCAGCGGTATCACAGAGCCTCATATACCTGCCAGCTTCCAGGAGGGAAACAAGGGGACATCTATACCTGCCTCTCCGCTATGGCCGGGCACTCCTGACATATGTGTGTGTGCAAATCTGCCAAGCTCTGCCCGATCCAGACGGATCCCACCCTGTGTTACATCTACACAGTCCTCAGCCCATGTCTGTGCTCATTTCTATCCTTCTGCCCCTTTTCTTTCCTTCGAGTAGCAGGAAAGGGGGGACAGAAAGTGACCCCAATCATCATCCAAGGGAAGGCACGTCCATCCCTCCATTCCCCTTGGTTGGCATCGTGCCTTTCTCGCCTCCCCCAAAGGGCAGGAATTATACAGCAGGCTACCAAAGAGGTGGAGCAAGAGAGGATCAAGTGCTGGTCCCAGTCTGGAAGCACATGAACTGCCTGTGCTGTGCCATAGCAGACTGTAACTGGCTCCGGCTGCCGAGCTGCGGTCCCCAGTGCCCTGACTCCATCCTTCTGGTCACCGATGCACATAATGATGTGTCTGCGAGCACACGTGCGGGCTCCTGCAGGCTCTGCTTAGGGATCGCATGGAAAACCTGGCTGCGGCACAGTGTTGCTCTATTTTACCTTCTTTACTGCTTGGAAAACGTTTGGCCGTTGCTGGAGTGAGCCGGGCTAGACGCATACATTACAGCACGCTCCAGAAATAGCACATGCTGCCTTGCACACTTTTGCAGCTAAAATGCTTCCTTTCAGCTCAGCAGCCTGTCCCTGTCCATGGAGCTGCCCTGAAGAAGGCAAATGAGGGCTCCCAGAGCCTGTAGCTTGGGATGAATCGTTGCAGGAAGGTTTCCTGACTTTGAATGCAGGTGAAGTAAGTGCAAGAGGCTTTGATTTCCTCTCTCTCACTGCCAGCTCCTGTGTATCTTATGCAAAGTGTTTAATGAGCTAATGAAGAAGCTGTACGTCAGAGCTGAGTTTAGCTTTGACTTGGCAAAGGGAGCTGTCTTTGAGGACAAGCTTCCCACCAGCACTGCTGTACCAGTGCATCCCTGATAGGAGGTCAATCTGCAGGACAAACACAGGTCAAGGCTTTTCTCTTGAAGCCATCACTCTTAGCAAAATATGACAGTTTCTGGTGATACAAGCCATCCTCAAGCCACAAAACAAGTATAATTCACAGTCTGAATTGGATTTAGGCTGCTGATCTCTGAAAAGGGCTTTATTTTCTCAGCTAGGTTCTGAGGTACCCCGTCAGCCATGACAGGTTTCGGCACAGGTTGGAAAGTGGAACCAAGTCCTGGAATAATGCAAGTTTACATCAAATTCTGACCTTTTGGGGACCCCACCTCTGAATACAGGCAAAGCACCCCTCACAGTTGTTCAGACATTGTTTGCCACAGCCTGTAATCATCATCTCAGGTGTTAACTGGAGACCACCATCACCAACAAAACATGACCACGAAACACCTATTAGCATCCCAGTCCATGTCTGCAGACAGCGTTCTGCAACATAAACCCACTGGAAGTGCTGAAATCATTGAAGAACCATCATACACATTGAAAAGCACGGCTGATGCCAGGAGGTATAAACCAACCACTTGGTACTGAACATACATCCTATCCATACCTGGAATATGACAATCCAGCACAAACTTTGTCCACTGCATCAACACATGAAGCATTGTGTGCCACTTTTTGGAGTGCCAGGACATGAGTTTTGCCAGTGAGTTTAACAACAGTTGATGAAGCAGCATTGCATGTCTCGTGCCTAGGATCACACGCAGCCATGAGGACCCAAGGCAGAGCAGTGGCTGGATGCACCAAGGTGGAGCAGAAAGCAAGAGAGCCCCAACCTCCCCATATGAGGTCCTTGGCTCTATTCTGAGTTCTGCCTCAAGTGACCTTCTGCAACCCCTGTGCCAGCTCATTTGTGGTGCAAGGGAGACTGGCACCCTCTGCACAGCAGGATGGAGCTCCAGGCTGCACCACAGACAGCACAAGTGCTGCCTACAAGGGGAAACCAGAACTCCCTCCCTGTTTCATGGGCAAGGCTCACTTTCAAACACATGCAAGATGAGGAGCAGCCCACAGGGGCTATCACACACACATACCCTGTGAAACATGCCGTCTGGGATCTGTGCCTCTTTCGCTTTTCCCTTTCCCTGTGGGAAAGCTGTTTTTAGGAAGGCAGTACTGGTCAAGTGTCCCCATCACCCAGAGTAAAAGGGAAAAATACAGAGTATTGGTACAGGCCTGCTATAGGAGACAGATTCTGTTGCTGTATCTTAACCAGAGCCTGCAGCTATAGGGAAAGGCTTCCCATGGCTAATACAGGCTCTTTGCCATTCACATCCCTTGCTCTCAACCCTTACCTGGTTGCTGCCCCGGTTACAGCGTTAACATTGGGTCAGAGGCTGCGGAAGTCATGATCTTCACCCACGAGCTGTGGTTTACTGCTGCCTGGTGACACCAGCGGCTTTGCTGGTCGCGTAATTTAACCATGATGTCCTGGGGACACCAAACCCAGCCTTTAAATCTCAGTCTTTACTCCTGGGAACCGCCTGTTCCACAAGAGCAGGAGAGCTCAGAGCCCCGCGTGCTTCTCTTTTCCTACTAAGGCATGACAGAGTCTTTTTACATAATTAACCCAGGCATTTCGCCTAGCTTACTTGATTTAGTGCTTTTCTTAGGCTGGGCAGGAGGCAGGGGAGAGACTGAAGGCAGCTGTTTGCCTCCTGGACTGCAGCAAAACTTGGGTGCTTTGCAACCTGGAAAACAGAGTCCAACATTTTGTACAAGTCCCAGCTGGTTGTTATAGCAACATATGCACGTGTGTGTGTGTCTGCATGTAAAACAGACTCAAACCCAGGTTGTCACGGGCAACACAAGTCAGCTCCGAAGTCGCATCAAACTTGCTGCTTTGCCTGGTGTCATCTGAAGGCAGCAGCCAGCTCCAGCAGGGACAGGGAATCATCCTGATCTCTCTCTCTGCTGGTGCCAGTTGCTGGCTGAGAGCTCAGCGCCGTCTCGCAGCTGATTCAGCTCCTTAAGAAGAGGGTAATTTTCTTTATCCTGTTTGCTTCCTCGCAGGCTGCCGCAGCACCTTAACCCAGCTGGGTAAAGACAAGCTCATGGCTCCCTCCCAAACAGATGGCTGCAAGGAAGGTCCAAAAATAATCTAACCCATTTGCCTGTGAGTTTTGAGCCTGCTTTGCTGATTGGCAGACCCTCCAGAGACCACCAGAAGAAGCAGATGGTCAAGACATGAGATCAGAGCTGGAGACAGAGATGTCAATCAATAGGTTGGAGTAGCAGGCGCTGGGATGTGGAATAGAGCAGGCAGCTACAGCAGCGCTAAGCAGGACAGGGTGCACTGTCCCTGAAGACAAGTATGTGAGTAATGAGCTGGCTGTAAAGTGTAGTTTTCACTTAATATACATACATATGTGTATAAATATATATATATAAAAATGTAAATCATTTTAAATAATCACATCTTGGTCATGCTGCAAAAGATAGCCTTATGTTGTTCCACCTCTGGAAGGATGTGCTGAGCCTCTGTCAATGATCCCATCAAGCTCTCAAGCAGACATGGATAGAATATATATATGTATATACATATATATAATCTCTAAACAAGGAAAAGAACAACAATACCACCTTTGTAGAAGTAAGAACAGGGCACAAAAAAAACTGAAACAGGGGAGATTTAAGCTGGGTATAAGGAAGAAATTCTTTACCATAAAAGTGCTGAGGCACTGGCCCAGGGTGCCCAGAGAAGCTGTGGCTGCTCCATCCCTGGCAGTGTTCAAGGCCAGGTTGGACACAGGGGCTTGGAGCAAGCTGCTCCAGTGGAAGGGGTCCCTGCCCATGGCAGGGGGTTGGAACTGGATGATGAATTTAAAGATCACTTCCAACCCAAACCATTCTATGATTCTATGATCCCTGTGCTTGAGAATCTATTTGGAAAAATCACTGCACACATGCAGATTCTGCACTACAAAATATCATAGAATCATAGAACAGTTTGGGTTGGAAAGAACCTTAAGATCATCCAGTTCCAACCCCCCTGCCATAAACAGGGACACCTCACACTAAACCAGGCCACCCAAGGCTTCGTTCAGCCTAGCCTTGAGCACTGCCAGGGATGGAGCACTCACAACCTCCCTGGCCAACCCATTCCAGTGCCTCAGCACCCTCACAGCAAAGAATTTCTTCCTTAGATCCAATCTAAACCTCCCCTGTTTCAGTTTGAGCCCATTACCCCTTGTCCTATCACTACAGTCCCTAATGAAGAGCCCCTCCCCAGCATCCCTATAGGCCCCCTTCAGATAGTGGAAGGCTGCTCTGAGGTCTTACACGCAGCTTCTCTTCCCCAGGCTGAACAGCCCCAACTTTCTCAGCCTGTCTTCATATGATGATGAATGTGTCTTTTCTCTCTGGTAGCTTGTTTTTATAGTACTGCAGACAACCGTGCAGGGGCTGCTCCATGGGCAGGTTGCTCCTTGCTGCTCAGATGCTCCTCACACCTCTGGGTGCCAGCTTGCAATTTGCAGAGGTGACCGGAGAAGTAAACCAGCCTCAGCTCTTGTTTGACACTTGCTGTTTTAAATGCTTATGCTTACCCTTCTGTCAAACAAAACCAAAGACTGAGCACATCAGGCAACCCCTGAGAAGTCTGGACCCCATCTCCTATAAAACAGAGCCCCAGGCCACACGCTTCTCGTTAGGAGCCAGACTACGACTGCACACAGCTGACCGGGTAATTTGAGCTATCTGGAGAGTGCCAGGAGATGACAACATTTGTGCAGGGCTGTCTGGAGGGATGGATGTCTGCAGGAGCAGAGGCAGAGCACCCGTCACCACCCTGCTAACTGGACAGTGCCGAGGTAACACCACTAAGGCACATCGTCGTGTACCCCTGCCCTGCGACCCTCTGGGCACAAAGAGCACTTAGAAGGGCTCTTTGCAAATAAAACTGTCTTGAATGTAGACGTTTGTTACCCTGCAGCTTTGGTTTTGAACCCGCAGTGCAAGGTTGCTGTAAGAAATGGAATGCTTGAGCATGAAGTATGTGTTCCAGTGCTGCCTTATACAGCAGCAAAGTGATTAATTAAAATTTATAAGAGTAATCCAAATGCCTAAACATGTTTCTTGGCGGTAACTCCTCGAACCCGCTGCCAATAACATCTCAAACTAATGACAACCCCAAAGTCAACCTTTGGGAGCCATGAAGAGTCTCTCTCAACCCAGCCAATTGGTAATGGGAGAACAACAAAGAGATACACAGTTCTTCAGGAGAAACGAAGTGCTTGAATCCAATCATCTCTGGGGTGTCTGGCTCCCAGTGGGAATAGCCCTATCCCAAGTCACAAATACTGGCTAAAGCCCCATTTTGTTAAGTATTGTGCAGTGGCATTGAAAATGCCCAATAAAGCTGTGAAACAGCCAAGTTCTTATCCAGCCCCGGAATCCATGAGATCCTGAGCACTTCCAGCTAACACTGAGCATGCCAAACACTTCACAAAATCAGAGGCTAAACTATTCCCTGGGAAGGTTTCTTCCTCAAACTCCAGAGGACACAAGGTATTGATCACGCTTCTTCCCCGTTCCCCCCCCAAACCCACTCATGGAACAGGATCCAATAATTTGATACTTTGGGTAACCTTTGAAAACCTAAACCTGATATTTCCCAGGGGCAATGCTTGAGACTAAATTAAAGTCGAGAGGGTAAAACTGAGGTTAAAGCTGATGATTTCAATGGGGAAAAAAGAATCAGGGAACTGTCACTTTGACCATCCAGGTTCCCAGAGGCATAACCCACCCGAGCCTGGCCGGTCACTGGAATAAATCAAATGAATGAATGGGGAGACACTCTTCAAAGGCTGATCTCACTGTGCTATTCTCTTAACAACACATTCCCCTTGCAATGTGTAAATAAAAGCCAAACTCTTCATGTGCTGAACTCATCTACACTGGCTGCTCGACCAACTCCTTGTTTTCAGTCATGATCGCTAAATGATTTCAGTGTTTTCAAAGCACACCAGTTGCTTCATGGTAATGATTTCACTGCCGTGAAATAAACCTTGCAATGATGAATGGGAATCTTACTCATGGAAACACAGCTCATTTATAACGTTATTGCAGGCACTTAAATTAGTACGGATCAACCCAGTCCTACTGGAGTAATAATTTTAGCAACAAGAGGGAAAAAGCAAAGGAAAAATCAAATGTCTTACCCCAAGTAAAACCAATTCTGCTGTCCAACCCCTTCTCTAAAATCCCCTCTCAGCTGCCCCCTCCAACTGGGAATCTGCGATGGCGGAATTCCTGGAGTCGGGAAGGAGATCCTTACAACTCCCATGGAAATTCACTCCATTTTGCCAAGCTACCCACACATCTGCATTTGCCTGGGGCTGAAGTCTCCAGAACCAACTTGTTTCCTACATTTGAATGTGGGGCACTGAGTCTCTGCTGCAGCCCATGCACCCTACACAAGGGTAGCCCAAGTGATCATGCCCTGCTTGCAACAACTGCAACAGCCCCTTAAGAAAGGAACACTGGACTATAAGATTATGCTTTCATGTGCTCCAGTCCCAGCTCTTCTGGCAAGCCACGATAATGCCATGATTTCCATTGGCTATAACATTGAGCAATATCTCCTATTGATCTTAAGAGGGAGGCAAATATAATTGAAAACTCATAGAAATAAGATAGCAGAGAAGTTGCATAAGATCAGCTCTGGCAAAGCTGGGAACAGAGCCCAAGACTGATTAAATCTGGCAAATCTCACCCAGTCAGATACATCCCACTTATTGTAAGAGCCAGATTTGCTCTATGCTGTCTCTCTTAAAGACCACCTTCCCATAGGGAGCGTTGGGGTTTATCAGGGCTGTGGTGCCTGGTAAAGAGCTGCTTGAGCTAATTAACAAACTTGAGTTGAGTACCTGCATAAACTGCACCCAGAGAAACAGGTTCATGCTGGGAAGAGAAGGCACCTGAAGGGGAGACCTTAGAGCAGCTCCAGGGCCTAAAGGGGCTGCAGGAAACTTGGAGGGGGGCTTGGGATAAGGGCCTGTAGGGACAGGCCAAGGGAAATGGCTTGAACCTGCCCAAGGGGAGATTGAGCTGAGCTCTTAGGCACAAGCTCTTCCCTATGAGGGTGCTGAGGCGCTGGCACAGGGGTGATGGCCCAGAGAAGCTGTGGCTGCCCCATCCCTGGCAGTGCTCAAGGCCAGGTTGGACACAGGGGCTTGGAGCAAGCTGCTCCAGTGGAAGGGGTCCCTGCCCGTGGCAGGGGTTGGAGCTGGATGAGCTTTAAGGTCCCTTCCAACACAAACCATGGCATGATTCTATGTAGAGGGGACAAGGCACTGGTGCAACCAGTTACTTGTGCAGCAGCAGCAGAGCAGCATGCTCCATAAACAGAAAAGAGCAGGTTCCCATTCTGCAGCTGGCACAGCTCTGCCTCTGTTTGCTTGCTCTAAAATCCATCAGAAGTAAGAGATGAGCTTTAATTAAAGAATGTTTATTTGCAAAGCTGAGAAATGCCAAAATGATGTCTGGCTCCACCAGCTTCATTTCTGTTCTGAGCAAGAGCTGGGTTTCACATACGTGTAAATACACCTTTTGCTGTAAGCTTTATAGGACTTCTTCCTTGTGCTCCTGGATGGCTGATGAGCAAGGTGGATCAAGCCAAGAAACCAAGGCCTGTGCTATGTGATATCAGAAGAGGCTGACCTATTATCTAGAATATCTTAATGTTTTTTTAATGATGTTTTCAAGCAATTGCACTTAAATTGTCAGATAATCTAATTCAAATGGGAATATTTCTCCTCCTAAGCAATAGTTCATTGTCCTTAAAAGCACCAAACCCAGGCTCTGCTCAGCAGAGAGGAATGCAGATGACTGACAGATGGGTGGATAAATGGTCCTCAGACAAACTCAGGCTTTCTCTCCCTGGGCTGTTAACTCTTCGACTGCACAGACTGTCTATTGCATTAAAATCAAGTGAGGCTACTAATCTAGCACAGTCATCACCTGCATAGAGCTCAGATTCTGTCCATAGCCTCTTTATTTTCAAGCAGCTGGTCTGCTATGATGTGACCAAGTGTATGACAGAAGCCCAATTACTTGGGTGTCAGCATCTGCAGAATGAGTCTATCTATAGCTTCAAAGTCATGTCTGATGTTACTGAGGATCTGTATGTGTAAAGTTACAGCAGTTTTCACTGCATTTTTGTGTACTCCTTGAAAAAGGAAAAAAGGAGTGACTTGCACATCTAAATAGGACCATCTTTAAGTACCAAAGCAGAATAAGATGGTAAATTAGAATAGATGATCAATACCTGAGCAGGGAAACCTTAGTGAGGGCAAAGAACTTGGGAGCTGAAAATAACGGATATGTTCATCACTGACCAGTTAAATGATTTTTATTCCATGCTAACATGATCACTGTGGTCCATAAATGTTCACTTATCAAAAGTTCACTTTAAAAAATGGCTTCCTCCCTGAGGATGCTGGAGGGTTTTACACACACTAAAATATCCTCCCTGTCTGTCCTGTCCCATGTCAAATCTCATCTTCCTGTATTCAGTAGCTCTGTTTTAGCTCCACACTCTCAACAGCACCAATTTCAGTTCACCACAACCATGATTCTCGTTGCCTGGGTGTTTAGATCAGTCTTTTCACATCCCTCAGAAGCCTCCAATTCTTTCCCATCACTCTTGAACTCCCAGGAAGAAACCATTCACCCCTAAACCAAACACCCCAGGGCAGGGATGGGAAGCGGTCCCTGCATCCAGGGCAGCTGGGGGGATGCTGCTTGCCCCCTCCCAAGGCACCCACATGTAGGAGTGTGATTGTTGGTATTTATCACTCCTTTACTGTTACCAGGGCGTCGTGTCAGGAGACCCATTTAAGCTCTATTATAACTCCTTTTGACTGACAGGCAGAGAGTAATGAGTGTCATTGCCTGAGGAAGGCCAGACGAAAAGGAAGCTCTAAATAGACCTGTCAGAGAGATGCTAAAGAGACTAATACATCAACTAAATCAGCACCCAATGCATTAAAATCTTTTAATCTACCAGTCCTTCCATTTTAAATGTTTACCAAGCCCAGCATCTATAATGCTGTATAGATAATATGCCTTTTTTTTTTTTATATAAAGAATTGCAATGACCCTTCTAAGTATATGCTTGGGGTTCTTTTCATGAACAACAAGAAAAAGAGAGGAGGAGAACAGAAGCGGCAGGCTGCCAGGGAGCCGAATGCTTCAGTAGCTGACAAAAGACAAGAGAATTTGGGCTGATCTTTCTTTTTTTCTAAGCAGCAGCTTTGGAATGATGAATTCACAAGTTGTTATGGGAACTAGCAGCACAGATGATGCCCCAAAGGAGCACCGAAGAATGTCTATAGGATCTGGAGGGGTAATAATGTAACAGAGACATCTGTAATATGCATGGATTTCACCAAAATTGTATGACAAGTTGTAACCTAATACTCGCAGTGCACGGTTTCTGTGCCAGCAGGAAGCCATAGCCCATGCAACACATCAGACCAAAACTATGTGGCTCGGGTGCTCGATGGCTTGGCTTTGGCCCCCTCCCAGCCCTCCCAGACCATCGGGAGAGCATCCCTCCTTGTTGATTTCCTTCACAACACATTGAGTTTTGTTCACAAAACCTCACATTTTCCAGGACCTCTGTGCTTGCAAACTACAGTAACTTGGAGCATACACACACGTGTGCCAAGGAGGGGGGAGCTGCCATCTGCAGCAGCAGCAGTTGGGGATGCTGCCAGCAAGGAGGACACGAGAGGCAGGGTTTATTTCTTTGTAAGGCGGCTGAGGCCATCACCTCTGCCCAGGTGATACAGGCACCTCTCCTTCCCAGCCTCCTTTTGCATGGTAGGAGGGATGTGATCCATAGAATGGCTTGGAAAGGACCTAAAGCTCATCAAGTTCCAAACCCTGATGCAGACAGGGACACCTTCCAGTAGAGCAGCTTGCTCCAAACCCTGTCCAACCTGGTCCTGAACACTGCCAGGGATGGGGCAGCCACAGGTTCTCTGGGCATCCTGTGCCAGCGCCTCAGCACCCTCACAGGGAAAAATTGCTTCCTTATATCTAACCTAAATCTGCCCAGTTTAAACTTGAATTTCGGAGGCCTGACATCCTGCTCCCTTTCCTGCAAACCCCGAGAGCACTGAGTGCTGTGCTTCCATCTCGATGGTGAACGAGGCATTTTGCAGCCCTGCACATGCACAGGCATGCTGAGAGTGCTAGACAGCCTGAAGGTTTTCCCAACACTGAGACATCGAAAGCCTTTGGGTCATTTTCAAGATGGAAAGATTAGATTTGTAAACACCTTCATGCATGCTTTGGCTTTTAAAGGAGAGCTACAACACAGAGGGCACATCAGAGCTCATACTACATGGGTCATATCTAATGGGTTTATATGCATTTAAAGTATATTAGATCTATGGGTGATCCGTAAGCATAGACAGGATTTGAATTATACAGCAGTCTGAGCCTCAGGTAGTGTTTGTAGAACATAAAACAGAACATAGAACAGACCGGATCAGGAATAGCCTCCAGTGACCCACACTATCCAAATGGCTTTGTCAAAGCACCACAGCAATATAATGTCCTTAAGACAGCCTGGTATGGAAGCAGACCACAGACACTCCACAGTAACCAGGGGCTTCCAGACCGTAAGTGACACATGCATGGATGGAAAAGAGCTTGGCCATGCCATGGATCCCAGACATAACACTAAGATATTACTGAGTTCTGTAAAAAGCACTCCAAGAAATGCTCCTAGAGCTCAGACCTACCTGCAAGCTTGTCCCCATGCTTTGTAAGTGCAGCCTATGAGATATCCTGAGCCCACAGGAAAACACTAAAAAAGGAGTTCCAAAGAAGAGTAAGGTAAAGTCCCACATCACTGTAGCCTATTCTTTGCTCAATACTGATGTCTATGAGATGGGAATCAGCAGCTGGGCTCAGTTTGCAGGTCTCTGTGGGGGCTGTGGTCTTGGAGATAAGAGCAATCCTCACCGTGCTTCCCATCGGGGCCACTGCTAACGTTGGGAAGGAAGGGCAGTTAACTGTGAAGGTAGCTCTTGATCTGCCTCCCAAAAAACCTCTTTCAAATGTACTTTGCTGAGCTGTTTATGCAAATTCGCTCAAGTCTTCTTGACAGCATGCCAGCCTACCATCAGCCATGCAAACCTCATCCCCCCCACACTGATCGTACTCAGCTGGGTAGGGGCAGCCTGAGGGAAAGCCACAAGACCAACCCACTTTCCATGTTGCACACCTTTAACATGGGCCTACCCAGAACACACTCTCCAGATGGATGCCTGGAGTATATTTATATTTGGTTATAAATAGTGTGGCTTGCCGTTCAGTTCCACTTCAGCGTTCATGCCTTCCTTTCACCTCCCCATCCGAGTCCATTAGCCTGAGCTATTTTTCCAGCTGTCCTTTCAGCCTGTGCCAGGAGAGGGCTCTTGGTCTCCTTCCCCTTTGTAACCTTCAGCACACCGAAAGTTATGGACTGCATCAAATAAGCATGAAAGGAAACATTTCCTGCACTAAAAGCTTGCAGAAGCCGCATTAGGGAGTCCCATTACTTGAGGATGGAAGACTCATTTGTGCTTTCTTTTTTTTCAGCACCAAAAGACCTTTCCTGGAGCTTGGAAGAACCAGAGAACTGAGGGGTTTTAATTCAGGCCCTGCAGTTTGCATTTACCTAGTGATTTTCTGGAACCTCTTGCCAAATGTCTGGCTGTGTACTCTTCCAGAAGGTAATACAAAGCCTGCACCATGCCTTCTCTGCAGAACTACTTAATGGGGTTAGAAGGGTTGCTCTTAATTTCATATTAACTCCAAGTAAGGTCTCAGTATTTGCTGTACTTTCATCTTTCCTCTTTGTCCAAGCCACCAAGTCCCAATCTGCCCCGCACCAGCAGACCCAGATCTATCCTAGGGTCTCCTGTACTACCTGTGGTCAGTGCAGTTTGGGTTGTTCTCATCCCCAGTTTCTTCTCTTCTAAAGCTCTGCTTCCCACCCAGCCAAAGTGCTCCAGGTGGACCTCTCTGTTTCACCAGCATAGCCTGTCTGGCTCATCACTCTACCACCCTTACACACATGCTCTCCACCACTTCTACTGCAGCCCCTTGGAAAGACAGGGAGAGGGGAGAAAATAGTGCTTTCCAGATGGAGTTCGCAGATGTCATAAGCTGTCCGCATCCCTCCCATCTTTGACAAAAGCTGGAGGAAACTTGGCAGAGCCAAGGTATCATCACCTATAAATTATGGTCTGTGGACTACAAACCATCCCAGACTGAGAGGCCTCCTCAAGTCATGTGAAGTTCTTGTGCTCACACTCATCTGCCTGACCTGGGGCCCTCCAGAGAGAGTTCAGTGGGTCATGCCTCAGGTTGACCAGCTCTTCCCTGCTCTGTGATGGGTTTCTGGCTTCCTGACACATGTAAGTCAGCAAAGGAGACACTGTACAGCAGGACGGGTCCTTGCTGCGCTGTGCTCCGCTTGATACTGAGCTTGAACCAGCCACAACAGCCTTACAGACCTCTTTCCAAGTCAGATCACCGAGACAGGTTTCTCAACAGACCCATCCTCTACATGTAGGAAAAGAAGCTCTCCACAGTTTGCACCTTTTACTCTTGTTTTGGACATTCTTCCTGCACCAACATTCCTCAGGACCTGGACCTACTCGCGCCATACTCCTCAGACCTCAGGAAGGGAAAGGATGAGCTGAAAGAAAATATAATGCTTGCTATTTTCTGATGTTCAGGCATCTTCCTCACCAAAACTTGTTTTGTGTACTCGCGGTTCACCACATCAGTCAGTTATCGTGGCCTTTGGGCATGCTGGATGTGAAAGGATGTGAGGAAGTGCTGCCTCAAGGTAAGGATGGGAAACAGGTCATTCCCAACCATACAGTAGAGATCTCAGGGTTACCAAGATCCTGTTTCCTCCTCAGACATAAGGGTTTATATCCAAGCAGGTCAGGAATTTTTAAGAGGACAGTTTATCACTAGGGACCGCGCTTACTGAAAGAATATTAAGCCGTGTAGAGAGGAAAGTTCAACAGCTTTCTTTAGAAAGCAGTCTGACCCTTGAGAGTAAGGGCACTAATATGGGATTTAAATGCTTCCTCTTGAGCACACTTCATGCTGCTATAAACAGGACAGTAATGTGTCACTTTGGGCACAGACCCTCTCTTAATTATACCTGCTGCATAAATATAGGTGATAAAGTAAAAGGGATGGAGAGACAGCTAATAAATTACTCCAGAATCACACATGAAGAATACTGAAAGCAAAACCAACGAGCTGAGACTGCGTGTCCAGTATCCAACTTGTAGTGATCAACTCCCCGCTAATCTGAAGTGAAACCTGGACTTTCCCTGGGAAGCACTCATGGAGCAAACATGGTGAGTGCACACTTCCTGCCCTCCACTTCATCCCAGCCAGAGTGCAAAGTCAAAGAAGCCGCTCTCAGTAAGCCGGCAGTGCCCCTTTCATCTGCAGAGAGGGTTTGTGTTTCTTCCAAAGAAACAAACACAAAGGAGGACAGACAGGCTTCCATCTGACTTTTATCAAAGCCTGGATGAAGGAAGACTTTCAACACTGCTTTCCAAGCAGCCCTTTGTAAAGATGGGAGGATGGGTAAAAATAACTTGTAATTAGAGTCTAATGAATCAGCACCAGTTGTCTAGCCAACAGTGCATCAGCTCCCATGTGCTAGTTAATCGCTTGATACTCTTCTCATCATGCAAGAGCTGCAGGCTGGCAAATCCATGCTCGCTGTCCCCACAAAGGTTTTTCCTTACACTTGCAGTGCAGGTTCAAACTCAGTTTCACCCCAGAGAACAACAGGACATGACTTTACCAGACAAGGAAGTCCAAGAAACCGGCAAACTTGCACAGCTTTCAGGGCTGATGCACCTGGAAGTACATTAAAGCAGCGGCAACTCACCCTGTTTTACCCATTTGCAGAGCTTTGTTGCGGCCAAGAATCAAGCTTCGCAAGCAAGGCCAGGCGTTCTCTGTGGCACAGTGGGAATAAATTCAAACCACCCCAAAATTCCTTGGCAATAAGCCCTCGACTTCACAGCAGTATTAATTCAGTGCATTTCCATGAAATACTTCTCATTCCCACCCCTCCTTCAAATGTCAGCACAGGTCTTATTCCCGTTTGTGTTACCGGACGCGGTTCTGTGGGAAGGGGAGAATGCTATGGCATTCTCTACAGCAGTGGGAATAACGAAGTACCCAGGCTCTGCTTTTGAAGCTTGCATCAGCTCAAGAGAACATTTCAGCTTGGCAATGTGTCTGCCAGCTGCAGCGGCAGGGACTGACACTGCTGTTCAGTGACATGCAGATGAGAAGCTTCTTGCGACAGATAGAATAATGAGGGCTCCGTGATAGGGGAATAAAACCCCTGTGCTGATGATTGCAGAGCAAATCTGCAAAGTTTGCAAGGGAAAAAGATTTTTTTTCTTTTTTATTTATTTTTTTTTTTTTAGCTGCATATTCCTCTTGCGAGGTGAAAATTACGCTGGAGTTTTTCCAACTTGCATCTTAATAAATTTCCTATCAAAGACCATTTTCTAAATCCTTAATTTCGCTTTGTGGCTTCAATGAGGAAAAAAGCGATTTTCAATTTGGAGTCCAGGTTCAGCCTAGAAATGTCATAAAGGGCTGTGAAAAACCTAGGGCTTTTTACCTCCATTTTGCTTTATATGAAAGATACCAAACAATCAGAAGTTGCTTTTGTCAAGGCAGGTCCATAAATGATCTTGAAGCTCCCTTCCAACCCAAACTATTCTATGATTCTACATCTTTCCTGTGAGGGTGCTGAGGCACTGGAATGGGTTGCCCAGGGAGGTTGTGGGTGCTCCATCCCTGGCAGTGTTCAAGGCCAGTTTGGATGAAGCCTTGGGTGCCATGGTTTAGTGTGAGGTGTCCCTGCTTATGGCAGGGGGGTTGGAACTGGATGATCTTAAGGTCCTTTCCAACCCCAACTATTCTATGATTCTATGATTCAATGCCAAAGGTGACTTTTCTGCTAAACCCAATTATCATCTCTACAACTAAACTGTTGTGAACAGACTACAAACAAGAGGTGTTGAGAATTAGGTGCGTTGAGCAAAAGTTTTGCTCTTGTTTCATTTATTTTTTACCTTTCCTGTCCCCTAGAGAATGTGACAGGGGGAAATAGCATGAAGAATTCCTGTCATTCCCCTCTAAAAATATGCAACACAAGAACTGCAAGCACGTGCATGCACACATCCTGACACTGAGCCTGCAGCCATCGTTCACGTGTTGAACACCAAGTGCATCCCAGACACTGCTGCATTCCCATTTACTTTTACATAACCCAAAGAACTGATGTTTCAACACACAGAAAGAAGTTCCTGCCATGACCATGGCCCAAACTCATGTTCTTCCTTGATTTCAATTCCATCCCTTCGGTCCCAGGTGCAGGGTAGGTCATTGCTAGTGTCGTGCCTTTTGTGCAACCTGTGATACGGTGAATAGGCTTAGGGAGCTGAAATCCCATGGGATATTAGGAAGGATACTGAAACACCTTATCCTATCACACAGGACAGAAAGCTGCCTTGACAGTGCTGACAGGTTTTCCTTGTGCCCCATGGATCATGGTGGAAAACTAGGATTTGCTGGGTTTAATTCCTACTCAGAACTCAAGCAAGAATCAAGCTCATGGATTTCCTCTCTTGCACTTAATTGTCCTGAGCTTCAGCATCACTTTCCTGAACACATTATCTCCTACATCAAATAAAAGCCTGAGATAGCAGATGCCTACTACAGCACATTACCCAGCGTACTCCGACTGGAGCACAATATCCATGCCAGTGTTTTCCGGTTTTGTCTTTTCTTTTGGTCTGACTGGTTAAAGTATGCAAAAGAGGACCTATAGATTGGTTTATATATGCATTAACCAGTAATTACACTGCTACAAAGCATGAGGTCAAAAGAAGGAAGCATTCAGGTTGTTTTCCCAGTTTCAAGCTTATTATTTTTGGCTAAATTCCCCATCTTTCTTTTAGAGTAAAGGCTGGGTCAAGAAGATGACATCCCGATGGAGCAAAGCATTTCCCTTTTTTCTTCACTTTCTTTTGATCCTCCCTTGATCTGCAGCAAGAAGGCCACAAGCTATTTCCATAGCAAAGAAAGTGGACTCAATACAGTGCTGCCTTTTATCCTGCAGAAAGCAGCACTGGCGGCAGGTGAGGGAGCAAGGAACATCACTACCGGCTGCAGGAAGGACAAGAGCAAAGCCAAGTATGGCCATGGGGGACTCCGGGGCCAAAGGACCCAGAGAAGACATGGAAGAAATGTCAAGTTTTGTGGGGTTTTAAGCCAGATTCCAACTTTTCCACATTCCCCCCCCACCCCATGAAAACTTGAACACAACTTCCAGCATGAGCAGCACATCTGCTGGGCTCTGCTGTCTTCTGCAATTGCATCTGCTTTGGGAACGTAGCACCCAGGGTGAGAAACAAGGCTGCCAGCCTGTATCTTGCCAGTGACTGCAAAGTGCATACATGCTTTGTGACTGTTGGCATGGGGGAGAGAAGGATACGTTTGTGTGAATGGCTGGATGACCCTTGTACAAAGTATAAGGAGGGATTTATCTACTCAGACTATTCCATTCCCTTCTCAGGAGGGAAGGTGTGGCAGCTTTCCAAAGCACATACAACTGGTTATTAAATTTCCAGTAGTTCAGTAAACACATTAGTAAATAAATGAATAAAGATTCTTTAACTGTATTAACTAACTTCACACATGCACATGTTCTCGCACCTCAGAAATTCCAACCACTCCAGCTTTTATCACACAGACTGCAATACCCAGGGCTAGAAGTGGTCCGAGAGAAAGCCAAACCCAGGTAAGCTACCAGCATAGCTGGGACTAGTAGATAAAACCTGCTTTTTATCCACCCCTTGGCTAAATGTGCTTTGCTATCTCTCTCTGCACTTGAGTGCTACAGTTTTCAGTGGTAGCACAGGCAGCATCTAACCCGCAGTCAGACACGAACATCAAGGTCCAAAGACTCTCATGACCAATTGAGCCCTTGACTCTGAAACCCAAAGCCCAACAGGCTAAAAACGCAGATTTAGGGTTTGGTGCAGAACCTGAGGCCAAATAAAAACAGCTGTTGGGAAATCTTGTCAAAAACAGAAAATCAGAGCATGCAATGGTGAGTCCATTCTCACACCAAGTTGTGACCTCGTATCTCACAGGTCTCCTCATGGAATAAGATGTTCCTTTCCTGGACTAACAGTAAGGAATAATAGCTCTGCATAGAGAAGTCATAATGTGGGAAAATGCTTGGAATGCCCACATCATCCCACCATGTGGGGTCTGTGCCTGTCTGAATGCATCCCCGCCTGTCAAAGGAAACAGTGATGGGGCTGTTTAGAGCACCAACAGCGAAGATAAAAAACAATGCAGAGAAAGCAGACCTGGTCTCAGAGGAGTTCACATCACAAGGGGTAGCTTCCTCCCAGGCTTTCCTTAAAGGAAATGTGGAAAGCAAAGCAGATGTGGACAGGACACCCATCCTAGGGAAAAGGATTCAGCCCAGCAGGCAAGAAAGGAAGGAAGAGAGTGGAGGTGGGATGTTTGCAAGCCAAGAGAAGAGTACGGACAGGTTAACCTCTTTATGTTACTTGCCCCATGTTATAAATGCTTTGCACCTTTGAGAAACAAGTTGGTCTTGTTTGATTTGAGAGCTGCTTTCCCCAGTCCCCATCCCAGGCTCCTGGCAGGACCCAACCCTGCTCACACGCGCTGAATCCATCGCCAGCTGCCCCAGGAGGCTGTAACCCTGCTTGCAGCATAGGAGCAGAGGGGTGGAGAAACGCCACCCTGCATGCAGCAAAAGCTTGGCATCTGGCAGAGACCACCTGGAAAAGCCCAGGGAGAGAGCTCAGGCACAGCAAGACAAGAGAGAACTGATGTGAAACGCTGATCCAACACAAATCTTATCACTTCCTGAAGCATACCCACTTGTGGGTATATTCTCATTCCTGGGAGAATCCAGGATGCTCCCAATGTTTCTGGATAGAACAGAGAGTGAAACCAGAGGAAAGTATATGATTATCATAATAGTAGCAGCTCTTTCTATAGGTTTTTCAAAGTAGCATAAGACCAAGATTCTGCTTCCTTCAAGAGTTTTGACAACGTCTTAGTCACCATTAAGATATTGCTGTAGCCTTTTCTCTCTAAGCCCCCTAATTTGCTCTCAATTCATTGTTCATGGGATTAAGCCCTTCTCCTTTTTTTTTTTCTAATGAAAACACAAGAAAAGCTCAGTGACAGGAGGATGAAGGAAGTCTGTGCTATTCACCAGCCACCCAGCCACACACATGCTATCTTAATTCATCAGCAGACAAAGCCAGCTCTTTGTCTTTGCAGCTCCCTCTATGCCATTCATTCACGGTGAGATATCGCTCCCAGTAATCAGAGCTTGCCTATGCAGGGGTGAAGGGGGGGGGGGGGGG
>NDXB01007659.1:4187-20014 GCA_002631895.1 Agapornis roseicollis | reverse complement strand
AAACGAAGCCTGTCCGAGGGAGGGGGGAGGGGGGGGGGGGGGAGGGAAGAGACAAAACCCATCTAATCAGGCCTTAGACTTAGCCCCATTGTCACAGAGGCAGCTCCTGGTTTAAAAAACAATGCATATATATAGCAATAGATCTCTATTAAGCACCCTTTCCATGCAAACTTAGATGGTAGCTTATGTAACAGGCAGGCAACAAAGCATTTTCTCCATTTACAAGCCTTTTTGCCACTAATAACAGATCAGCAGAGCACCAGGGAGAATATTAATTCCCTAAGAATTACGAGAAGGATTCCCCCAGTTTAAGGTTGCTTTAACCTTTGTAGCGTCAAATACTTTGCTTTGCTGTGCTTAATGAGCTACATATGTGGTTTGCAACAGTTAAGGGGTTAATCTCTAACCATTGTTTTAATTGGATCAACAATTGGCCTTCTGCCACTTCCTTTGGAAGATTATTCCACGATCTAATAGGAATCAGTGCCAGAAAGTATTTTCCTGAGCATTCGTGCCAGGGGAAACACTATGGGAATAGATAACAACCCAAGTTTCACAAGGATCAAATATTGCAATTATTATCATCCTCAGCCAGAGTCATGACAGCCGTGGCTGCCTGTGGTCACACTCCTCAGACTGCAGCATCTCGGGAATGAGAAGCTAATGGAAAAACTTACCAAAACTCCTGCAGCTTTTACAAATGAAGGGAAGGGGAAAACAGAAAGCGATACCTGATTGATACTGTGACATAGCGCTGAGCAGCGAGGCAAAATCCACATCCCAATTGCTTATACGTTTGCTTTGTGAACAAGACTAGAAACTGCTGAGCAGCTGAGAGCCCTTTGCTCAAAAGTAGCCCCTATAATTTGCTTTACTCCGTGTAAATCAGCCCAAATCTATACCAGATCAGTAAGAAAATCACTTTCCGTGGTTTGCTTTTTGCTACCCAAAAAATAAAAAGGCCCCTATCAGAATAAAATATCTTGTGTAACTTTAACTGGAACAGAAGTGTCACTCCTTCCGATCAAGGAAATCAAGTTCTCATATGCCTGCAGGCATAGCCCCAGCACCACACACTTGTGCAAGTCACCCAGTGCCTCCGTATGGCTGAACACGTGCTGTGCTTCACAGACAGCTCACGTGCTGGTGGCAGGAACTCTTCTCAGGGAAAGATGCATTCTTTTGGCTAAACGTTCTTGACCTCAGGTTTAGCCCCATAGGCACAGGGAGGGGGGATGCTCTCCGCAGTGAAAATGTCTTTGAGATACGTTCCTGCAGGATTTTAAAGCACTCACCATACAGATATCGTTATTTATATTCTGAGTGATTAGTTGTATAATGCTCTTGAGTTGCCATCTCTGTAAACTGGGCTATGAATACATACAAACAGATGCACGCGTAAATGGTGTGTCTAGTTTTTCACCTTGTGCTATGGATGCTGGTTCATCTGAGTCCCATCACACCAGCGTGAGCAGCAAGACCCTGAATGTGCTGTACATGTTGTTCTTGTGCTGGTACTCATACAAAAGTGGCCAAGTTCTGGCACATGGCTGCATTACATCTGATGCTTGTACAGGGAAAAGAGGAATGTTTTCAGAGTGCTATGATTGACATACAATCCAGAAAGCATCTCAAGGAACTGAGGCTGACAAGTTTTGGATTTGAAGAGAGAAACCCCTCTTTCCACAGCTTTTGCCCTATTCCTCCTTGGCTGACCATATGGCCTTTTTGCCCTAGGTTACAGCTACCTCCCTTTCTAGCCAAGGCTCCCATGCAGATCTCAGACCCTTGAGTAATCCCCTGTACAACCATGTACTGCAGATGGAAATTCAATCTAGGACTTTAGGGAGAGGTCACCTGCACAGGTTTCAAGCCAGAGGAATAAGTGGATGAAGCTGGGTCTGATGAAGAATGCCCTTAACTAGCTCCTAAGGGCTTGGTTTGTTTGTCTTCTTGCTTCACCAGGAGCAGAAACTCTCTGTTGGCACTTTTGAGGCATTCTCTTCTACAGTCAAAAGGCTGATTATTACTTAAAGGAGAGCAGTACCTGTGTATTTCCTTCTGTCATATAGCTGCTCTTATTTGCTGTATCCTGTGTCTATAACACTGCCCCAATGCTCTGCTCTTCACATCAATAAAAGAGAGGCGGTGGGGATGTTACCAAGCCTTCTGCTTTATCAGCCATGTAATGGTACCTCTAGATTCCCTTCCCAAAAGGATAGGTTTGAGCCCAGCAACAGTAGAAAGGCCTTCAACCATTTCAGCAACAAAAAGATTACAAGCTTAAATACCCTTACATCTGTTTGTCTCATAGGATAAGCAAAGAGTGAAATTCTCCCTGCTGAGCACCTGCCAGGATCCACACTGCTGCATCAGGCCATCTAGTGATAACAGCATCTATCCTGTGCCTGTCATCTTCCAATCAGTCCCTTCTGTGGCTTTAACATGACACATCTCATCAGCTCCTGATAAGGGCAGTGTCACTGTGCCCATGGTACGGGCAGGAACATGGAATTACAAAGCAGATGAGCAACTTGATTAAAGCCAAACTACATAAAGATGGCTGGAACTACACCCAAGCCCGCGTGTGAACAGAAAATGAAATAGAAATATATATATTATGATATATATAGTGATATATTGAGATACAGTGGTGTTATACATATACATGCACACACATATAATTGTTTTCCTCAGCATACTTTACAAAACCTCTCTTCAGTGAAATACTGAAGATAGCAGCCATCATAGACTACCTTTTCAGCCAGCATGGCCAGAGCTCCCATGTTTACCTCTGCAAGTATTAGATTCATTTACTAGGGCCCATTTCACAATTACTCAGTGCCTCCTGCCTTCCAGAGATCTCCTCCTCATTGTGCAGCTCCTTCAGCAGGCAAATGACAAAACCAGCTCTGATGCTTCCAAAAGAGCCTCTGACTTTGCAGGACACCAAAGGAGATGGGAATTGCTGGGTCAAAGTTTCTTGGCGAGCCTTCGCTGCTCACCAGTAGCGTGCGCTGGGGGAAATCACTGCACCTCAAACTTTGGGAAGGAGGCGAGGGGGATGTTGGAAGAGAAATCAGAACATCCTAAAAATAACTAAGAACAAGTCCAGGAAAGTCTTTCTGCTGGCAGGAGGGGCTGAAGGAAGAGAAGCAGGGCTGGAGATGGCCAAGGCAGTGGCAGGGAGAAGAGGAGAGCCTCTGTAACTTGGCTGTTTGAGCAGAGTGGTGGGGAGGGGAATAGAGGAACCATCAGGGTTTGAAAAAAGAGGGTTGTCAAACTGGGGACAAGACCTACTCTGTATATGAATGCTATTGGGACTGTAAAGGAAATAGCTCCCTGGCTTTTCCAGCTGGTGGAAAGCTCTTGCTGCTGCTGCAGCTCTAATAGATGTGTGTGGAGCTGTACTGGGCAGTGCTCGGTGCTTAGCCTCGGGAGCACCATCCAGACATGAGGCTGCTGCCAAAATCTGCCTAGAGCAGGGGCAGAGCTGCCAGGCAGAAAGTGAAGGAACAGAACAGAAAGGTGAAGAGGAGCTGAGTGAAGGGGGAGAGCAGCAGCAGTGAGGTGCAGGGTCAGATGCTGCCCAGCTGTGAACTACCAAGCAGGTTGGTTGGTCCCTTCAGCAAACCACAGGGACAAAGACCTCATTAAAACTCATTTGGGGGCATAGGGAGTTTTTCAGCTCCTAACTACTCCCTCCTCTTTTGAGCCACAAAATCCCACCAATAAACAAAAACGATGTCTCAGGGCTATGGAAGTGCCCTGAAGGCTGGAGAAAATGAAAACCATTGCGGGATGGATGCAGCCAGCCCACCCAAAAGCAGTGCAGACACAGGCCAGTCTGCACTGAAAGACTGGGATTACCAGGGCTGCTTCTTCAGTGCTGTCCGCAAGGATGAACCTGACAGAGGTCCACGTTAGGCTCCTCTGATGTTAACACTATTCATGTCCAGTGAGAGCCTCATTAGCTTAGGGCCTGTAGGCATGAATACGTATTTAACCAGGTTTTATTCGCTCCCTGAGAAAATCAGTGAGGCAGTACATAGTCGCCCAAACTTCCCCAAAGGAAGGTTTCAAAACTGGACCTGAAAGTCACACAAGTTAACTCAAAAATCCAAGTCTAAACCACTTATTCCATACGCAAAAGCACACATGAAGGCTTACAGATTTGCATCCTATGGCACCTCCTTCCTTCCCTAGCTCTTCCAAATCCTTATGTCCTCATCGACGAGGTTGTCTCAGAGAGGATGGCTGATTTGGAGCCACACATGCCAGCTGGGCCACCACTGGGAACATGCTTGCATCTGAAAGGTCATTGCCTGCTGTAGTGATCAAGAAGCTGAGCTATAAATGGCCTATCACTAATGGCAGCATCTATTTGAGTCTTTCTGCTCTATCCTGGTGCCAATTTCCACAGGTATTGCATTCTCTGATGGATGAACTGGCCAACACAAAAGGTATTAGGGAAAGCCTGACAGAGAGACTGACTTCCCAAGACTCCTTAAGGGACCAAGCTAAACCATGCAAAAATGTCTTGCTGGTGCTTTGGTGCACATGTGAGGTTTTGGACAGACACAAGAAACAGCTTTGTTGCGTAAGTAAGGAATGCTAATACAGGCCATTCGCTGGGGAGGGCTGCACTTTAGAGCTCTTATTTTAGATTTTCTCCAATCTGTTATTCAAATTACTTCCCTAAGGATCATCTTCAGCGCTAACAGACTCACATGCAGGGCTCAAGGCTGAAAGCCAGACAGAAACACAACTTTCTCTGACTCTATCCCTGCCCCATCCCTGGCAGTGCTCAAGGCCAGGTTGGACACAGGGACTTGGAGCAGCAAGCTGCTCTAGGGGAAGGTGTCCCTGCCTGTGGCAGGAGTTGGAGCTGTATGAGCTTTAGGGTCCCTTCTAACCCAAACCATACCATGGTTCTATGCTGTTGGTTGCTCCCAGTCAATTCCTTTCTATTGCTCCCACCAAGACATGGTGAAGATGGAAACACTCCACAGGGTACATCCAAAAGCAACACCAATGCCACTTGCTCGGTGCAGTGGTGAGCTCTTCCATGCTTTGTGCCAGGAAGCCTGGACTGCAAGGAGCAGGAAGGAAGGAAAAGCAGGAGGTACAGGAAATCTCTCCAATTTCAATGAAACAGCACCACTGCTGCACTGAGCAGACCAAATTAACCCTACAGAATAGAAAGCTTGTAGAAAACCTAAAGAGAAAGGAATTTTCAGCCTAGGACACATAATGAGCTGGGCCAAATGTGTCGAACCTAAATGGAACTACAGCAGAGATCAGGCACATTATTAATTCATATGCCATTTAGATTACTGTTTAAAAGGATTGTCTCAGCACAAGCATTGCTAGATGCTGTTCATTTGTTTCTCTCTGAGAGCCACAAGAAAAAGGAGATTAGGTAATTGCAATGCAAGGGCAAAATACAATCAGTGATGTGATGAAATCTAACCTGTCCCAAACCACAGGTTTGCTATTGCTCAGAAACACCATCTGCAGATTTGGTTTTGATACAGACACTATGCTTAGATTATGTAAAACTACCATTCCCTAATGAAAACAACGGCTGAGGAAGTGACAAATCCTCATTCTCCTACTCGGCAGCTCATGGGTTTGCCTAAAATTTGGGGGAAAAAGGAATTCAATCGAATATTCATGGAGCAATAGAAATCACTGCTGAGAAACAGAACCTTAACTGAGAGGTTCACCAAATCATAGCTACTCAGAAAAGGGCATCAAAGTGTCTGCTTTACCAGAGGAAATAGGTTCCTTCAGAGCATGTAATGACCCATTCTCTAGTGCTGTGTCTGGAGGAAGCTACTTCCCAGCATTTGGTGTTCAGTCTATCTCCATAAGCACAAATGTTGATGCTCCTACAGCACTTTAATGTTAGCTAACAATTAGCTAATCTTAGCTGAAGCAGTATGAGCACAGTCAACTAACATCCCATGCCTGTGTCTCCAAGCAGATGTTCAACAAAGCTGTGCCGTGCCAGTCACATGGCTTAAAATTGCTTTTTCAGCCTTTAAAGCTTTGTCTTTGTTCCTGTATTGCACAAAGACCTCAATAGGAAACTTGGGTTGGCCTCTTCTTTACCACTTGTTGCTTAATATATCCTACAAAATCACCTTTCTTGTTTTGCCTTTTGCTAAAACACTTTTAATCTTTCTTCAGAGGTAAATCTCAGTCTTTTTTTAGGCATAGCCTAAAAGCCTGCCTTTAGCAGAGACCTGGTGTTCACAAATGTCAGCTCAGGTAGAACACAGCCGTATTTCTCAAATGCTCTGATGAAACCAATTCTTTTCCATGCTCATTTTTGCACAACCACTGCCTTTGTTTGCTTTCTTCAGTGATGTGCAGAGCTTCATGCTGAGTGGTCCAAGTCTCCCCCTGCAAAGGCTTGGGCCATCATGCACCCTACCCATCCACAGCACAAATGCAGACTGCACTCTTGTACTGCCCAAAGAGAATTCCAGCTTCTACTTCGTCATCTAATGGTATAAAATCATCTCTGTCCATAATTAGATTTCTCTAAGAGCATCATTGTGAGAGGCCTCATCAAAGAGTTTTTGGAAGCTGATCTAAGTTCTGCTCTCTGCCTGCACAGTGTATTGATTCCCTTGGAAATTAAAATAGGCAGAAAAGCAGCAGGAGTCCTGCGGGGAAAGGCTTTGGGTCTTTTTGCAGCTCTTCCATCCAGTTTTCTGGATGCTACCCCTGTGCTGCATCGTCACCTTGCAACTCCCGCAGACAGTTACGGGATGTACCATATCCCAGTTCTCTCTCCCATTTCAACAGGTTTGTATGGTTTTGGCAGCAGCATTGCACCCACTTTAAGTGCCTTCAAGAGTCTGGAATGATTATTGCTCTGTCCCACTGAGTAATTTCTACTGAAGTTAGTATTTTGCTTGAACACTTCTGTTAGTTCACTGATTAACTGTGCTTCCTTTCTATTACTGACAAAGAGAAACCTGGAGGAGTAAGCGTGCCTCCATAGGGCTGGATAAAACCCAGCATTGGTGAAATTCAGAGGGGTTTTCCCTACAAATCTTGTGATACTTTTATTATCACCGATGACATTTCACATCAGCTTCTGGCTCAGGTGATTCATTAAACGGCAGAAGAGCAAACAATAGGAATATATCCTATAGCCCTCAAATCAAGAATTTTAGGGTGAGTTGGTTCCTTCATAATGCTTCAAAAGAGTGATATTGTTGATATATCTCAATGCCAGGGATATAATAAGGACTAATTCTTCTCTCATCAGCATCAAAAGTAACTGGTGTCTGCAACAAGCTTAACTTCCAGCTATAAGCTGTTTCATTCACAGGTCGTTACAGTATATATGTGGGAGAGATCATTGTTTCTTTCACTAATACACACCCAGGGCACTTCATGGAGGAACCTGAAAGTAATATATGAGAATAAGCTGATTCAGAGCACAGCAAAGGAAGGCCCAGATGACTTCATCTTGGACCGGTTGCAGTGTGCATCACAAAACACACAACTGCTCCAAGTTGAGCACTGTGCCTCCTTACCAGCACGGCTTGGCCATGTTGAGCACAGACTCCCAAGTGTTTTACTCACAAAGATACACATCCATATTAAGAGCTGGGATCGTTTTTCCATAGGGCTGCCTTCGAAAGCAGCAAAGGTTTTGCACCTCGGTAGGAGAGCAGTAGCACTGTACAGTGTCATAATCACACCATCCACAGGCATTGTCTGAAAATTAGGTCATTTCCATTGCAGAGAGGCACATGAGACATCAGTTCCCAGAAAATATATCATGCTACGCTAGGGAAAAAGAGAGGAGACCGTTCTAGCTCTGACTTTATTACATCAGATTTGGAGGGGTGAGAGAAATCTTTCACAATCCCTTCTGCAAAGGAGTATCCCTTGCTCCCAGACAGAAAACATGAATAACACTGAGTAATCCTGCTTACCCACCTCTGGCTGAAAGGAGAGGCTTTCAGCTGCAAAGCCTATAAAGCAAAATCATACAGCAGAATAACACTTCTTTCTCGGGATTTAGAGAGCTCACCCAAACGTTACAGGAAGGAAGGAAGAAGACACCCAGATTTCTGCAAAATGCCTGATTTCTTC
Organism: Agapornis roseicollis; assembly: GCA_002631895.1. Taxonomy (NCBI): domain Eukaryota; kingdom Metazoa; phylum Chordata; class Aves; order Psittaciformes; family Psittacidae; genus Agapornis; species Agapornis roseicollis. Next base: position 11,890 of record NDXB01007659.1, on the reverse strand, counting down.
AAAGCTGTTGAAGAATGGACCAAAGCAGTCAAGACCCTGTTGGCAACAGCACCCAGAGGAACCCTTTAGTCCTAGAGAAAATGGGTGACTATGACCTGCAGCTCCACATAGGCAAGCCAAAGTCTCCTGCCTCTGTATCCTGGGAGGAGAACAGGGATGCAGATGTTCTTTCCAGAAACAAAACCACCTGAAGAATTTAGCTGCTTCCTTGCCTTCTACAGCCCTTGCTGGAAACACCTTCCATGAGTGCTAATAAAAGAATGTTATAAGCTCTTAGGGTAGGACCAGATAACAAATACTGACTGGTTTCAGTGTTCTGGTTTCAGGGGTTTTTATGAATTACAATAATTTCATGCACTTTCTGAAACACTTTAAACACAGCTGTGGAGAGTGGGAAGCACAAAGAGCCAACATTCATTTCTATAGCTAGCTTTAATCCCTTATTGCAGAAGCAGAGAAAGGTGGCTCAATTGTGTACCCTATAAGGAAGAAAATACCATGTACTGCTAGTTCTGGCTGTGCTGAACATCCCAGTTACTTGGATTTTCTCATGACTAGAAGGAGTGACTTGTTCAGCATGACATTATATATATTATGTAGTATATAATATATAAATATATATATATAAATATAACCTCGTCACTCATTTGGAAATCCACACACTAAGACGCTTGACAGCGATGGACTGAGGAGAGAAACTTTAGCCACAGGAAGGACCATGACTGGGTAAAAAGGTATTTACCTGCCTGTCTTACCCTCTCCCACCTTGCACTGAAAGCAGGATGCAGATCTCTGCTGTGTCTCCTCTGGAGGCTGGGCTCCAAACAACTTCACCAGGCTGGATTTTTGGCAGTTTTCCCACCAGTGATGCCTTTTGTGAATCACATTCACCCCATGGTAATAAAGCAATGTAAAAAACCACAAGTCATATGTCTTCACATGACCCATGGGTAGGAGGAGAATACAACCTAATGGGGACTCCTGTCCTGAGAAGGATGGGCCCACATAAGAGAACTTCAGAGACTATCCCAAGCCCTGACCAATGTCCCTCTGCCTGTCACTCTCTCATGTCATCCCTTCGGCAGGAAGAGAAAGTTGTCACTAAATGGATGCTGTTATTCCAGACCCATTCCCAGTGGCCACTCTGGTTGCAGAGAACATCTCTGTCGTTGCCGTCACCCTTCCTTCTTCCTGTCCTCGTGGTATATGACACTTGTAACCTCCAGTCTCTGCTCTCCGCTGACAACACTGGGCAGAGAATTAGAATAAAAGGTTGAGCTGCAATAAAAAGCATTTTAAGCACTAAACCAAAAAAGCACCGAAAGGTTCTGCAGGCGATACATCACCACCCATCTGCAGTATCAGTATGTCAGCGTCTGTCTGCCACAAACATTAGTCCATAAAAACAAAGAAATAAATCAATGGACCTGTACAAGCCAGGCATATTATCTCAGAGAACACTGCAGGGCTACAAAGCACGCTCTTTATTTGTTCAGCCAGAACCATTCACTCTGCTTACAAGGCAGTGTTACAGGATGAATTATCTTGCAAGTGCCTCAGTAGATCATCATATAATCTTGTACCCGCTATGACAGCAGTTATCAAATAACTTGGCATCCATGACGTGGTCTGTCCTGGTTATGGGTAATTCTCACATGTGGTTGCTTTGAAATGCTCAGTCCCTCTTCCTTTTGCACCCCTCATGCCCAAAGCCTTTCCTGGCCTATCTCCTCGTTCATCTCAAGTACTGGCAAAGGCTTCACTGCACTTCAAGCTGTAATGGTGAAGAGGTCCCTGACTCCAGTCCCATCACATGTTCACACCAGTGGAATGGACAGAGGACCACAGTTAGCCTCTGACCACTGCACACATGTTGGGAGGGATGGCAACAGCAGCACATCCACTCAAATTGTCTTTTTTAGCACTCTTTGTAACGGAAACTTCAGTGCCACGTATGCAGCAAGCCTGGGCCTACACAACTGATTTTGTTCAGGTCTTCAGCAGAAAAATCTAGGCTGAGATACCACACAGAGCAGATCAAACCCAGCTGCCCTCCTCCCCTTGACCCCTTCACTTCAGGCGTCAAACCAGCTTTGGTGACCTTCTAGGGCACAGAAATAACACAACAGGAGCCTTATCTGGCAACCTCTCACCTCCCTTTACAAGAACCACAATAAACCCACCTAAGAGTGGCTGAACTACAACTGTCACGTTGTGCAGCAGATACGGGGGAGATGTATGGGAAGAAGCAGGAGATGAAAGTTTAGCGATTAAGTTAAGTGCAATTCATCCTCTTTGTATCCCCAGCCTCCAGCCCACAGGCACCCCATTGCCTGTGTTTAACCAGTTCCTAAAGAATCGACTCAAAATGCTTCCAGAAAATAGCTCCAGTGTTCACCTTCCCCACCCCGGGGGTGCCCAGGACAAAATGAAACAAAGGCTGCCCTTGTCATCTGATTTATGCTGGTCAGAATCCCAGCGGGCCAGAACCCGATTTCAACACTCGCTTCTCATCTGTGTACACACATCCACCGAGGTCCTATTTCAGGAAAGACAACCCAGAAGAATGAGTTTTACATAATGACGTGTGAAGGGGGGAAAAAAGGAAGCTGGACCTGCTATAATTAGAAAGTGCTTACGCCCCCAAAGACTGCTGCATGGGCCCACGCATTTCATCACGAGTAGGTGCTCGGCTATATTTACCTCCTGTACGAAATGTTTGACTTGAGATGGGACACAGAAAACCCCACCAGGATGTGGTAAGTGAGAAGGGAAGTTCACAAGATGTGATCTCTAACTGACATCATTTTGAGGCACATCTGAAACTCAGATGCTTTTGGGTTTTTTTTTATGTTCAAGTTACTCATTAAAATAAAAATACAAAGAGAGAAAAAGAAAGGAAAGAAAAGCATTGTTAAGGTAACAGAAAAAAAGCCTGCATCAGTAATGGAACAGCAACTTTAGGACAGCTCTGATGTTCATTTAGCAATGAAGCCCTTCTGTACGGGAAGCTGATCCTCATGCTGGAGTCCCAGCATGATGCTGCAGAACTGGCCTGTCTGCCTTGAGCCAGCCAGGTCCACCCAGCACTCTGCTCTGCAGAAGTCTCATTGACCCCAGAGTCAGTAGTCCATGGGCTCTGCACAGCATTCCCCATCCCCCTTAGCCAGGTTCAGGAACGCCACTGAAGTCTTTGCCACTACTGATTCAAGGAGCGATATTGGAAGAGCTGCCTGTACTAATGCACCCGAGAGCTCTGGGAGCACAGGAACTGTGGTCTGGATGGGAAAGGGGACATCTTTTGCCACATCTTTTACCCCTTTTTCTCTTTCTTCTCCCTCTCAGGAAATCTCGCTGATTTCCTCAATTTCATGGAGTTGGATTCATATGTAATTTGATTAAAACAAATAAAATCAGTTCCATGCACAGATCTCCCATGTATCAAGGAGGAAGGCACATAACAGACATTACTCTTTGCAACCTGGTGCTTACAATGCCAGAATGACAATCATGGATAGAGCTAGTCCACTCTATCTCACACTGTTGTTTGCTCTCATGTCCCCAACTCAGTTCATCTCCATTAACACTACCATGACCCACACTATGACCTATAACTGTCACCTCAGCATTGACTCGCAGATTTCTCCAAGAACCGACATCCAACTACAATGAGATCTTGTTGATTTTCTCTATGCCACACACCAAAGGCACAGCCTTTCTACACATGCACACAGTGAAAAGTCTCGTAATCCTGACTGCCACAATCACAGTATGCTTTTGCCCTTGACAAATGCCATCTCGTCAGCCAATGTTCTGCTGCTGGCCTGCCACTTCAAGCATCTCACCTTCCACCTCCTCCCTCTTTATAGCATCAAGCAAGAACTACTCGTCTCTGTATTCAAGGCCCTTTCCAGCACCCCTCAAACCAACCTGTCATTCCTGCATTTGCTCTTTCAAGGTCAAATTCTGTTTGATGGATTGACCTAAGGAAATCTCTGACATTTATTGGTGTTAACAGGAAATATATATATACACATACATTTCATACATATATGAAACATATATAGAGAGAGAGACTAGATTTTTTCATATATATAGATATGAAACATGCATATATGTACAAGAAATATACGTATATCTATAAGAAATATACGTATATATACAAGAAATATATGTATGCATGCATGTGTATATATGTATATATATGAAAAAATAATCTATATACCTCCTTCTGTTTCTTGTGAGCTGCTCCTTCAAAGGGAAAACAATGATGAACTTTAGGCTGGGCCATCTGAGACATGACATAAAAACATAAGGGGAAAAAAGATAGCATGGGCATGCTACAGTGTCAGTTATTTATAGGTAGGCTTCAACAACAAAACATTATCAGTTGATCAAGATCCTGCATAGGAAATACTAAGTACATACCACTTTCTGGAGAGATTCAGAGGTGGAGGCTAAGGAGAGCAACATCAGATTTACGGTGGAAAGTTCTGTGTTCAACTACACAGAAACACGAGCCTCTATAACACTGCAAATTGCCTTCTTTGAGAGGAAACCAAAGGCTCGGTCACAGCCTGGTTCAAGAGAACTTTGAATTCCCCTCATTGCTAAAGCCCCACACTCTGCTCTTTTGCCAAAGCTGTATATTTTACCCGGGGTGTCCTGATGAAAGCCTGAGCCACACAAATATTGCCACAGCTGCTCGAAATGTTTGCTGGATTCTAAAGGTCACATATAGGACACATCTTCAGCTCGCTCGTAGCATAGAGCCTCTGTGATGAAAATGAAGACAAGGCTTTTGGCACCAGGGGTCCTCATTTTCACTGATATTCCTCTCCCAGCACTGGTACCCAGGGTTATTTAACCTTGTCAACTCCCTTTTGATGGGTGTGAATTCTCCCTCTGGAAGGGCAGCACTCTCCCTCCATCCATGCTATAAGACACACCAGGAGAACTTCTGATCTGACTAGAGCTTTGCCCTGGGACTGTTCCAACATGAATCATTTAAGCACCCAAGAAACAAACAGCAAACAAAGCCACCCAAAACAAACACCAAATTACCAACTATGAAAACAGAAGGAAGAAGAAAAGCCTACACACACAGAGCCAATGAAACAATGCTGGTTTCTGCTGAAGAAGACCTGTTGTCTTTTCTCTCCCCTTGCACAGATCAACACGGCTGGACTGATAAGCATCTCTGCTCAGCAAGGCCATCCAAGACTCCCAAATGGGAAACCTGAAGGAGTTCCTGGTAGTCTAAACCAACATGAAGGAAGAGTAAGTGCTCTGCCTTCAACTCATGCTTGGGGCTCAGGCAGGTCTTCAGCTAGCAAACAGGGCTCTCAAAGTGTAGGCTTCACCTCTGGCCCTCAAATGTTCTCCCTCTGGGAAATGAACTGATCCACATCCATGATTTTGCAGTGAACATGTGTTTGGAAGGTGAAGGTGTCTCTAGAACAGTGGGATTCCCCTCATGTAGGCACAGATACAGAACCAGAAATGGGAGTAGTCAGCAGAGACTGCAGAGCCCAGAGCCATATGGGAGAATGGCTGAGAGCAGCTTCCCTGTAGCTAGAAATTCAAAGCAGGAACATGACTCTGAAAGTACCAAAAAACTATATATCATTCTTTATATATCATTCTTTATTGGCCACTTCCCCGCATTGCACAGTTTGGCTGATTTTTGTTCTTCCGTTGAGATACTTCCAGGTTTCAGGAAGCAATCACTACCTATTTGCCCACTCTTTGCAAAGACAAAAGTACATGAGCTTCCCTCCCATCCCAAGCTCACCCCCATCCTATCTGGCTTGGAGGAAACATTGCATGAGGCCAAGTAATCCAACACCAGAATTCTGAGGCCAAATCAGATGCTAGATAGGTTTGCATGAAGTCATTAAGGGTTTTACCATTCCTCTGGAAGAAACCTTTGCATTTTAATTATCACCACTTTATCATGCTTCACCTCAAGCTACCTGGAAAAACAAGTAATAGAGATGCATAAATATTTTCTGATGAGCAGCGATGAATGCTGGGAGGGGCAGAAATAAAGAGAAATCAAAGCACATTCATAAAGGTTGGGCTGGAAGCGCTATCTCCTTGATACATTGGTTTAATTTTTGGCGTACATTGAAAGTCTGCAGACACGGTGCTTTCCACTCCGCCAACAAAACGTGCTGAGGCTCTATTGCTTTTGTCACACCAAAGAAACCAGCATACAGGTGGAAAGAAATATTTCCAGGCTCTCATTAGAGTTTCTGCTTCACAGGTAAGCGTCACGTCTTGCCTAATCTGATCTCATCTCGATTTTCCTATAGTACAAAATCATAGAGTCACAGTNCCAAAGAAACCAGCATACAGGTGGAAAGAAATATTTCCAGGCTCTCATTAGAGTTTCTGCTTCACAGGTAAGCGTCACGTCTTGCCTAATCTGATCTCATCTCGATTTTCCTATAGTACAAAATCATACAGTCACAGTTCCCTGGCAGTGTTCAAGGCCAGGTTGGACGAAGCCTTGGGTGCTGTGGTTTAGTGTGAGGTGTCCCTGCTCATGGCAGGGGGGTTGGAACTGGATGATCTTCATGTCCTTTCCAAGCCAAACCATTCTGTGATTCTATGAATGTATGATGAAGGCTTGAAATGCTCTGCCTTCTAAATAAGTGATGCAGCACTTGATTTATTCTTATTTTATGTTAAATGCAATGTAATGAAAGTACACTGCTTGTCCATGGGACAGGGAAACTGCCATTATCTAATATAACCTGGGTAAAGCAATAAAGTTAACACCAAAGACACATCCCTACAGTCTAAATGCGCTGCCTTTTTAAAATGCAAAGATATTTATAAATCCAGAAACTCTGAAGGTTTCACATGAAGATGGGACTTCTCAGTCAATAACTCATTCATACTTGGCTGGAACCTGAGGGTTCCATCCATAGTGAAAACACTACTTGCTGAACATTTGGGCTTAGCACAAAAGTGACATGCTAGATTTGGAAATGAACAACACCATTTCTGATTGTAAAATGAGAGATACCAACTACTTTCCTAGTTTTGCTGAGGTAGCTTTATGCCTTGGTTAGGCCTTGAATTAAGTAAGAATGCTAATTCTTTTGCTGTTAATTTTTAATGGTCTAGCGCATCTCCTTTGATGCAACACGAGGATGGAAAGCTATTTTAGGATTGCCTAGGAAAAGTTAAATTGCAGCACAAGTACTGCAGTACAAGGCTATTATGCACCTAACTCCCTCACCTCCCTGATCTATAGCCGCACTGAATGTTATTTGTCCTTGTTGAAGACCACTTCGTACCAAGTTATGATTCTGCTTAGGACCAACAAAATAAGGGATGCAGAGAAAGTGGGTTTGGATAGCGAAGGGTTCAGAGAAGCCTGGTTCCCTTTCTTGCAAGTCTCATGAGATTTAAAGGCAGAGAGAGACCTTTGGTGAACTTTGAGGAATTTATATCCACTTTTCCCAATTCAATCTCTTTAGGCTTTTTGTTCTAATATATCCACTTGCCACCAGAAAAATATCTTCATTCATGATTGAGATTGCTTTCCATGGGATAACAACTGGACATGCTGAGGAAAAATCTGAGCAAAAGCAAATCACTGCAAAAACTCATGGAGCTCTCAGTATGACTGACTTTACTCTCCTTTTTACTTCTTTATATGTATATGTGCATATATATATATATATATA
>NDXB01007658.1:136956-151532 GCA_002631895.1 Agapornis roseicollis | reverse complement strand
AAAAAAAACAAAAAAAAAAAAAAAAAAAAAAAAAAAAAAAAAAAGAAAACCTACCAAGTTAACTAGGAACTCTAAGAATTGTTAGCTTTTCAGTATTTAAAACAACAGTAGACAGTTAGAAACTACTACCAAAGCTCTGCTGACATCAGATAGCAAAACTCATGCATAGAGACATTTTGGCACAAGATAATTTGAAACAGTTATAAACAGTTTAAGGGTTAGAAACTATAAGATGTAGGCTAACTGTACAAAGAAGAGAGAAACTCTCTAGAGTAAGAACAAAAACCTAGACAGCATAAAAAGTTACCTGGTGGAAAACTGCCAACTACATAACTCTGTTGACATACTACAGAAACAATTTATTTCATAGTTTACTTACTCCACTGCTTCTTGGTTAAATACTATCTAGTTATTTACAGCTCTCTATGGACTCTCCCAGTAGAGTCTAGCAGATTTTCTAGGCCCCTATGTCTTACCATATAACCTCCATTTCCAAAATCACTTCTTCACATACCCTGCCAATTGATGGACTTATCTCACAAATGTCAAAAATTCCTGGCATCAGCTCCTACCTAACAGAAATCTCTTCAGTAACAGGCCCATAGTCAGTATCTCCGCATGCTTAAAGCTCCCTTTACATACATTATTCATTCTCAATTTGGATATTGCTGTCTGTCATTATTCAGAAGACTGAATTTCAAGGCTGAACTAAGCGGTCAGTAGGTCTCTAGTCTCTATGAACCAATGGTTTGACTCATTTTATTTACATCAGCATAAGTTAATATTAATCAATGACATCACTCTGCATTAAAGTCACTGTAGATGAAATCATATGCAAGTCTGTTAAGCATAACAAGAGAAAAGATGAGGTATATCACATTATCTTTACTATATTTAGAGGTGATGAAATGGATGCATTTCATTTAGTAGCAAACATACCAACAATAAAGCACCCTTATAAGATAGATCACTTATGTGCATTAGTCTCATTGTTTAAGTTGTCCAAAACATACATTTCAAAAGTGTATCATTTTATGAAAAACTTAACCCAAAATTTTCTTCGCATTTGTAATAAAAACATACTAACATAACTACATTTCATATACTTTTATTGTAAACCATTCATCTGATTTCAACCTTGGATGACAGAATTTTCTTTAAAACAGTTTACAACATAAGGAAATATATTTAAAGAAAAGATGAGTGAAATGTAATCCTTTTTTCACAGGCTTCTTCTGATTTTCCTATCGTCTAGGACGAAAACGGTGGTACACAGGATGATCTCATCACAGGGGTGATCTAAGAAAAAGAATAGTACAATGGTGCTTTACTTATTTTTACAAATCAGGTAAAAGAACTGTGATTCTGTTCTTTGCTTCATTAATATATGTCATGCAGCATTCTAAGATACAGCTAGTATCTAGCCCTCATATCAAATGGGAAGGATTACAAGCATCATTACCTGCCTCAATTTAGTCTTTCACGCTGGGATCATCAATTTCTTTCTCTGACCTTTCTCTTACGTAACGCATTTCCTACCAGATGATAAGTATCTGCAAGACAGGAAAAGAAAAAGGAACCCTAAATTTATTTATAGCTCATACCATTATCCAACCCCTTAAAACAAAAAATAAACAGAGAAATTAAAATATAATGATGAAGCAAATTTAATTGAAAAAATAGAAAAAAAAATACCAAGATGCATGCACAAAATGTTCCTTCTGTGATCACAAACAGAAATATGAGAGTAACTGACAAATAACCCATTTACTACAGAAAACTTACCACAGAAAGGCTCGTAGGACTTCTGTGGTGCTGTCATGACCAGCACCCTGTGTTCACTGGAAGAAGTGGGCCAACCTGAAGGCCCCCCCCTTTAGTTCTTCTGCTACACCCTGATGTTCTCCCCATCTGCAGATGTATGCATACAAAACAACCCCTATATACAGAATAATTACTAATTTACGGAGTAAATTTAATTAATGAATGCCTGTTTCACAGAATGAGAAATTATCAAGTTAACAAGGGAAGTTTTGCTAAGAAAACAGAATGGAATTTGGTTCAAGATTTCACTTAAACAAGCCAGTTCCATTCCCTATCTACAGAAGTCCTGAACCTCAGTATCTTTTCCTTTTCTTTCTTTTACAACAGAACAGCTTTTAAAATCAGCTCTTGGAAGTTCTCTCAATTACAATAGCTTGTCCGGCAGTTAACAATTAGCTCATAATTTATTCACAATAAACGAACAATACTTTAAAAGTTAGAATTAAAGATAAGGTTTAACACACTGGCATTTCACTTATGCATTGCCTCTGAATTTCTTGGAGGTTTAAGTGCCTTTTCTGATGTTGTCACTTAAGTAACTACAATTCATCTGAATTATTGTTACCTTAAATTACTCAGCACTCTCCAGTCTTACTTTTGATGCAGGCTTCCCATATAGTTATGTTTGCAAGACTTACACACAAAACGTGCACAGTGTTCAAGCAAGCATCAGCAGGGTTATACTCAACTACCAACATACTTGGTTGTTAGTCATTATTTACCTTTACACATCTAATTTTTAAAAGTTTACTTTATCTACAGATAGTAGCTGAAGAAAAAGCAATCTCTTTACTTAGAATATTAATTCTGTAAGGTCATCAAATATGGACTGAGGTGACAGTAGACCAGAACTCTCAAGCTTGAGTGAGAAGAAACACTGCCTCAGTGTAACGGCTAAACAACAGAGGAAGAACAACTCCCACACAGCAGCAATAAATGGAAGGAGCAGGCAAATTATTTTCCAGATAACACAACTTATACAAATAACCTCATGGGTTTCTCTTACTATTCAAAGACCTCTGACCTCTCAGAATCAGAAAAACTCACATCTGAACATTCTCATTGGTGGAAGGTGAGATATTTATAAAGTACGACTTCCTAAGCTTTACTTGTAATTTGTAAACATAGGTACTGAGGAACAAAATATTTACATGAAAACTTCCTTACAACAGTGGAAGGTACTGCAGACATCACTTCCTCTCCACATATGTTCAGAAGTACCTCTAATACTGTGAGGACTAAGAAATCAAGTGTCTTGCCCAAAATTAAGAACTACTTGAACTGAAGAATGTTCTTTGTCTTCCTCTTCTGGAACTTAGTTTAACAAGAATGCTTAGTGTGTATTCTACCTACTCTTTCTGTCCTTGAGCAACTAAAAGACACATATACCAATTACCTACACTGAAATACTGAAAGACATGTTTCCCTTCTGAAAGCATCTTTGAATGATGGATAACATATTGCACCTCTTCAGCTGAATGCTCTTTTTTAAGCAGAAAGAAGTTCAGATTCACTGGAGTACACACACAAGACGCCAGTCTCTATAGCTAGTAAGGTGACTCAATTTCATCTCTTCCTCCAAGCTATTTAATATATCATCATCACTGCCAGCAATCCTATTTTGTATTTTAGAAGAAAGTGGAAATGCTGTTCACTTTTTGGAAGCTTGCATTTACCTGTCACCCAGAGAGGCATCAAAATTATGAAGTGGACAGTGATTCAGGCAGTCACTTTATTTTTTAACATCACTGAAAAAGGTTCCTTCCTACATAAATATTACTTTCTCATTTTCTTAGGGCCTAGGAAAACACTAGCACACAAAACAAGAAGTCCTATTAGATTATTGCTAATCCAGCTTTCAAATATTCCTGTGGGAAATATGACATTTCCTTGAACACAAAACTTCTGTCATGCTGTTGGAAAGCTAGTGACTTTTCACTCCAGTAATTCTGGAAAAATCCTGAGCTGCTGCATAACAAGCATTTACCATCTTAGTAGAGCTTTGAGGACTAAAATCCACTTATATATTGAGCTACCACACAGGCAACTCTCCCTTCTTCCTGCCTTTTTGCAGACAGCAGGAGATTTGCACATTACCTAAGTAATGTGTGTACTTTCACATGAATATATATAAAGCTCACTAAGCTTCAAAGATCCATGCCCTGAACACACCTTGCACTGTCTTCATTTTCTAAAGTTAATTTCTCAAATTTTCCTCAGTGTCCTGCAAGACCAACCATAAAGAAATTAAAGATCATATCCTATCAAGTTCCAAATATTCTGAAAAACCAGCAGAGCCTATTCAAAGAAGCCAAGCAAACTCTGGAACAAGTACCTCTCTCTTCTACTTCTCAGACCACTGCATTGGTAATATTACATGAAAACAAAGAGACCTGAACATTCTAAATTACGAAATTAGATTTTTTCAAGACTGTTAAGTAAAATAGTAACAAGAACAGCAACATTCAAAGGGTTTTCCTTCATCAGAAAGCACTGCTGCATTTCTAATGTAAGTAATTTCCAACAGAAAACATTTAACAGAAAGCAGTCTGGCTAGTGCTCAGATTACAACTGAATGTATTTTATACTTCAGCTTTTACATTACCGTAACACTGCATTATCTCATCTAATTAGATTTTTTCAAAACCTCTAGAAAATGAACTTTCCACATGCTCTGGATGTTTGCTTATTGACTAAACATGGTGTGCACAAACTGAACAATATATTGTAGTAACAGGATTTATGAAAAGGCAATACTACAGCCTAATGGACTACAGAAATAGTTCTGTAAAACCATCACATTATCTCTACCACAATAGGTGCCTTAAATATATTAAAGACCATAACTTTTATAGTTTTGATCTTTCTATTTCTCTTGCTGAAAAGCAAAATAAAAACAGCTCCCATGTTAAGGAACAGGCCCTTAAATTTTTTGTGACATGTGTACTTTACTCAAAGTGTATGTTATGTTTCAAATTTTATTCTGAAAAGTTACAGATTTATTCTCCACTCTTTATGTGGAAAAATACCCTTCCCAGATTCCAAACTAATAATGTTTGGGTTTCACTGACCTGCCTTAACAGCATTCTTACTTCTGGGCTGTTCACACCATACAAAGTGTGAGACGCCTCACTGACTGACTGATTTGACTTTTTTTCTCCCCTCCCCAAGAGATTATCTGCAACTTCCAATTACTTCATCTGCAATTCTAAACACTTGGCATTTACAGAATTCTTAGGATCAGAAACAAATAAGCAGGCATTTGCAAAAGCTCTGCCTGAAACAACTGAACCAGCAATAAGGAGAAATGCAGTGGCAAAGGCAGCAAGAAACATCGTATCTGAAGTCACACGCAACCTCTTTAACCTGTTATGTCACTGCTTTTCTTATCCCACCTGACATTCAATACGCATTCTTCCAGTTTCTAGAGCAAACAATATAGAAGCTCCAACAACAACAACAAAAAAAAGCCCACATAACCAACCAAATAGCCCAAAAAACAGCCCTGGAGGTTTTACACAAAACCAAGTTTTATGCTTCCTAATTTCTTCTGAGTACCTGGCTGATCTCTTCTAACAATACTTTAGTAATACTAGAAAAAAATCTTTTAAACATTCTTCTAAATCTGCCTGCTTTGATGGAAAGAGAAAAAAGTAACAAGAAAACAAACAAAAATAAAGAAAATCAGATACTCCCCTACCAAAGCATTTTCTAGAATGAAAAACTAGACTTAAGAATCTAACTGAACGTTCATGAAATTGTATGAAGCTGTATCAGAGGATGTTAAGACTGGACATTAGGGAACAGTTCTTCACTGAGGATGGCCAGTCACTGGGACAGGCTCTGCAGAGAAGTGGTCACAGGACCCAGCCTGCCAGAGTTCAAGGAGCACCTGGATAACACTCAGTAATACTACCTAGGGTGAGGTAGCTCTGCTAGGAGAAGGGAGTTGGCCTCGATAATGCTTACGGGTCCCTTCCAATTCAAGCTATCCTATAATTCTCTGGAAATTCCTGTAATTAAATTGTGACTATAACTGAAAATTCTTTGAATTCTTTGAAACTTTCTTTGAAAGTTTTACATATAGTGAACACCTTCAAGTTCTTGTCAAATTGTACTTTCACATCTAGAGCAATAGGAGTGTTTGAGTAAAACCACAAATGCAACTTTTCTCCCTCTCGGAAGAAAAGAGCAGAGACTCAAAAGAATCCAGCATATATTCACCAAAACATCCTCAATGACAACTGTTTCTCTTGCAAAAGCTATTCTACTTATTCTTCCCTACTATCCTAACACCAATGTAGCCTAGAAGTCAGTGAGTGCTGATATGCTCAATACAAGAGTGCTTGTATTTTTCATATGCCACTCTCCAAGGTACAGTAGAAGACTTTTCTCAGTTACCTTCAGATATTTTTGCCTTTCCTGTTTCTGTCCTTTTCCTCATCATTAATAGTACACGAACAGATCATGCACTGGAACAAAAAAATAAAATCATAGCCTGCACTGTTACAGCCCATGTGTTACAAAAAGAGTTTTAAAAGCATCCTTTATTGTTATTTTATCATAACACTTAAAAATTGCTGGACAAAATTTCTTCCATTAATAACTTATAAAGCATGCTCATTAAAAAACAAACCAACCCCCACATAACAGTCTGACTTAATCTCTTAGTGTATTAGACAAGGTTTATAGATTCATATGTAAGCACACTGATCTTTTACTTGCCTGTTATGGTATAATGTCATCCAAAATAGGTTTTGAAGGGTGTTTTCATTTTGAAGGGTGTTTTCAAGCCAAAACAATATATTGCTGCCAGTTAACACCTTCAGTGTTGGCAATTATGAAAAATTAATGACACTCCATTATTTTCATTCCTTCCCCAAGGTCAATCATTAACTCAGTTCTTTTCAAGAGATTGCAAGCCACTCTCTCAAAATCCCAGGGTGCTTTGTTCTTTACAGATCTATTTCCTCCTTTTTCATCTTGCCATTTTCCAGGTTAGGTAACATTCTGCCTCCAAGTGTGACAAGATCTAAACATCTTAGGTCCTTCAGGAACTTGTTAGCAAAGAAAAACACAAAATGTCTCATACTTGATATTCTGCACTGTTGATAATAATTTGCAATTCTGTCATCACAGTGAAACAATCCCATTAGAGATTACTTTGTCTGGGTACCAGAGTCCATAAATCCACACTTTTAATACCACTGATTTAATACAGCTAAGAACTTAATGAAAACTTTTAAAGACACTTACTTTTCCTAGCAAGGTTTTGATGGATTGCTCACTCAAGAAAGCATTGGAAAAAAATATTTTCTGAAGTATATCTCTCCAGCTGCAAGGTATTCTATGAATGAATATATGCAGTTTCAACATACTATATGTGTTGCCTACCCTTCACAGTGTCAGGTTTTGAATGCATCTTTATTTTATGGCAAGAATAACTATGTGTAGTGCTTCAAATCTTGAAGGGTAGAAGAAACAATTTAGACATCTAGAGCTTTGAAGACACACAAAAGGCAGAATTTGAGCAAAATACAGTCTTACCTTATTTCTGAATACAAAAATAGGTATCCTATAGATAAAAACACCCTCTACATTCCTACAGTTCTAAAAAACACCTAAATTACAAAGCACTTCAGAATGATTATAGCAACTTGAATAATGAAATTACTCATAGTCATAAATTTGAAGCAGTTATACATATTAATACAATGGCACTTTACAGATAAAATCTACTCAAATCCAGCTGTAGAAGAGAAGTGTGAAGGAAACCTAATGCTGCTTTAAAGTGCATTATTTGAAGACCCATACAAATAAACTTCTGAGACAGACTAAAAGTTATAATAGACACATATGTGCAAGTTCCTACTGGTGGTTCTGAAAAATAAACATAAATGAACAGAAAATAAAAATGTCCAGACCTGTATGTCTACTCTCCATGTAACAGGTGAGTTAAAAATCTGCAGTTAATCTGACTGCAACAACGTCACTTCAGAGTGACATTTCTGAAGCTTGATTCAAGATTCCTCCTCTGTAGATGAAGTCTATGGAATAAGCCAAAAACATCAAGTACTGCACAAATGTAGTCATTTTACATTAAAACAGGTTTATTTGACAGAGGCTTGTGAAATAACTTATCTCTGTCAGTACTGAAAATTATTAGTGAAAATGTTTCTCATTTTTAACCTACTGTCTGTCACAGTCTTTACCCTATTAGCTATTGCTGAGTTTCAGCTTAAGGATAACAGAAATTTTTGCAATTGTGAAGTGTCCAGAAAAACAAATGCTATACAAAGTATCATACGCAACAAACATACAAAGTTCATATGTAGCAGATTTTGCATTTCATTTGATGGTGTTTACTTAAAACTAGAGTAACAGAAATATGAATGTACAAAAATATTAAGCGATAATAAGAAGGGTAAGCTTTTTATTTTTATGAGCTGAACACTGTTAGAGAAACAAACTGATTTTCTTTGCTGGAGAATGGGAACTGTCAATCCCCAAAACACCTGGGTGCATTTGTGAAACTTAAAGTAGAATTTTTCAAGTCCAGAGGAAAGAAAGTAAAACGGAATTACTGATAGCCACATAACCAGGAAATCCAGTTGAAAAAAACAGATTCAAATCCCTCTTACACGTACATCAATTTTACTGGTGCNGAATGGGAACTGTCAATCCCCAAAACACCTGGGTGCATTTGTGAAACTTAAAGTAGAATTTTTCAAGTCCAGAGGAAAGAAAGTAAAACGGAATTACTGATAGCCACATAACCAGGAAATCCAGTTGAAAAAAAACAGATTCAAATCCCTCTTACACGTACATCAATTTTACTGGTGGTATTTGCATTTGTATAAATAGTTACAGTCATCATTCCCAAGTAATTTCTTTTGGAATTGTAGGCTGGCTAAGTCAGACAGGTGTGACAGCCAGGCACACACAGAGAGTTACTCATGTGCCATGCACACCTGTAACACAGTTATAAGAGCTGCTCCGTATTCTGCATATGAGCCTCACCTACACTCACAACATGAAAAGTGGAAGAACAAGGCTCGAACTATTTGCCGCTGTTTTTTCTGTACTATGAGTAGAGACAAGAATGGGAAAGGCTTGACTGAGGGTTTATTTTTGGAGTGGGGAAGTAGGGGAGGTGTGTGAGGGTGGTTGGGGAGGGGTGGGAAGGAAGTAGAATTCAGAGAGGATCAGGGCATCTCAAAGAAATCCAGAGGACAGCTCATAAGCTTTCTTTTTTTCAGCTGCTTGTCCTTGTGTTTCCCTGCAAGTGAATCCCAAGTAGCATGTAAGGATTTTGGAAAGAAAAGTTCTGAATACATTCAGAGCTAGATAATTCACAGCAAAACCTTATTCAGAGTGAGTCACATCTTTTTAATCTGTCAACAGGACTAACAACTTAGGGAAGGAGGGCTTCAACCTTCAAATATCAAGGCGCTTTTATCTAAAAAGTACTATATAACTTCTTCATGATTTGAATGTGTCTCTGAAGGAATACATGCTAGCATATAACCTGATTAAATGTGGTATTCTAAAACTACCTTGGGCAGAAGTTCCAAGTATGGCTTCATCAAGATCCACCTCATGATGAAATACAGTAGAGAAACAAAGTGGGACAGAAAAGTCTCAACTGTTTCACCCTGATACTGGCTGATACTGTCATTACTAAAGTAATTCCATTTTTGAAGTGAAATGGAAAAAGGATAGGAGACAAAGAACTTTGATCTGCAAAAAGCGAGAAAGCTGTCCTTATGGGAAGAGAACTCTTGAGCTCCTTCATAAATCTAACTGTGAGTCACTGCAAACTTAAGGTGCAACACAGCCTGTTGAAGGGCTAGAAACACTAATGACTTCCAAGTTCACAATAAGTAATTTTTACCTGGAGGAAATACAGTCAAATAATTTAGTTGTCAGAGTGGCAAATGCAATTATTCAAATCACATACAAAACCTTTTTGATTCTCACATAATAAGCATTGTTTGTAAATTCCTTTGTGCTCTTACAGATGTCTAAATTTTATACTAAATATCTATCCAAAAAGCATGCTACTAAGCATGATAAGACAGGTGTCGAATGGATATGTCCTGCAGAGACAAGAAATCTGATTTAGGAGATGACTGAACTTGGCCTCTATAGCCAGCTGAAACAGCTGTGGAAATCCAAAGAACATGTCAATGTAGGAGATGCTGGTGGAACCACTGCTTCAGCCACAATAATTGTACAGGCATAAGAATGCAGGTATCTGTTAACCTGACCACTGACTCAGAAAACCACTCCTTCAAGATCTGACCAGCCATAAAGCCAAGAACTCTTTGATATTCCTGTTTGCAATGAATCCACAGATTAGTAACTCCCACAGCTGACAAACTAAACATATCAGGTTAGTTCTTTTGCTTCTCTTCTCTGGAAAGTTTCTGCTAAGACCATCAGCATGTTTTAAATAACTTGTAAGCATTTCAAGAAGCGCATAACACAGTGATGTATATATGGTTTCCAATCCCTGCTTGCTAGCATGTGTAATTACACAGCTTACTCTTTCCCTTATTTATGGAGTTCATCACTGCCCTACTGCCCAATGATTCTAGTAGGAAGAAATTGTAACAAATATGCAAACACATTTTACGTAAGTTTAAACTCCACAATGCCTAATTGAATCAAAGATGCCTGTGAAGCTCACCCACCATAAATTAACACACTGGGAACACTCAGCCTATATATATATATAATATATTCAGAATTTGTTTCCAAAGGGATAAAAGGAGATAAAGATTTTATAAAAGTTTCTAACTGTATTTTTTTTTTTATCCAATACAAAATCAGCCAGGTTTTCTGGATATTTAAACCAGTATTTTTAGACTTCACTGGAATGCAAACCATCCAGAACAAAGGGCTAATAAATTAAAGAATGAGCTTGCATGTGGCACCAGGCTTCCAACTACATGAGACAGAGACAAGAAATCCTCCTGGTGAAGGGCTCAGTGGAAACAAATGATCAAAGTACCCCTGATCTGGAATCCCTCCAGCAGTTCTGTCTTACCATCCTGTAGTCCACTATTGTTTTGATAAATTCATCCAACTTGGTGTTAAAATGAACCTTTTTTTTTTTTATTTGAGATAAGAAAACACACACAAGAGGGAGTGTGTTTATCTGTTCCCAATCTCTTGGTAAGATACCTTCTTTTCTGGCCAATCATCCTGTCTTAATAATGCAGATGGGATGTAAGCACTGCCAAGACCTCTGTAAACACTCACAATACTGTTGAGAGGCTGAAGGGTAACATTATATTGATAATGGTTTCTGAGATTTGTTATCATCAGAAAATCTTTTGTCTGCCAGATGTACTCCTCTGTGAAAATATGCCTTTTTCAAGTTGAGAGCTGAAAATGACTCTCTCCAAGCGAGTCAGGAATAATTGAGAACAAACTGATTGTTCTGACTCTGAAACATGCAGGTGTTCAGTCCACCAGTGCTCTGAAACAGACCAACTTTTTGTTGGGAATAACAATGCGTCTGCAATAAAAATCTTCCCTCCTGTGCTATGATGGTACACTTTAAAACAGAGTACAGATTCCATTTCCTTTGTGAGAAAGCTCTCTGGAGAGAGCCCATGAAATGAAAAAGTTGTTTGTAGCATGTATGTGTAATTGCACTATGGAATCAGAAAAAGAATCTCCAACCCAAGTTTGCTCACTATTATGGTATTTGTTATTTGTTCAAGACACAAAAAAACATCCATGGACATCTCTTATGCAAGGGAAAGAAAAAAAATATATATATGTATACATATATAAAGCCATAAAAAAAAAAAACCACACAAACAAACCAAAAACAAATCATGAAGAATGGAAGCTACATCTTATGGAATTACTTGTATGGCAGTTCCCTAGGATACTTTAATTCTTCATCAAATTTGATGTTTATAGGTGACAGTAAAGTCAGCCATAAGCAGGCAGCATATTGGGTGATCTCATCTGCCTGACACATCCACAATCACTTGTAAAAACGTGAGCAGTGAACAGCTGAGTTACTCATATGTAGGACAGATAAATTCACCAAGAATGACATGGCCTACGAATCTTAAGATGCAGAAAAATAGCATGTTTCCCACTGAAAGCATTGCTCTTTTGGATGGTGGCTTCTTCACCAGAATTTTGAATACAGACTGCTGGTGTCATGAGAGTGCCCTGTGTCTCATAGATGCAAGATGCAGCAGCTCTATTCAGTGGTGCATGAACTCAAGATCTTCCTAAAAACTTGCTAACATTTGAAATAACTGTTAAGTGGCCCTCTAATGTGCTATTGCAGATCACCTGTACACTTGTATAGCTCATAATAGTTAAACTGTATTTTACTATAAAAATTATTCAATTATAATTGCCAAACATTTAATAGCAAATTTTACTCCCATTACAGAATAGAGGCTCCCTGTGTTAAATACAAAGTGAAACAGTGAAAATATTAAAGACTGAAGAGATGTGTTTAGAAGCACTAGTTTTCTTGATGTGTAGAAGTTAGACAAAAAATCTTGATGGTGCAAAGGTAGAAGCAAAATTCTGATTAATCTGTCTTTTTTAATTCTTCACACACAGTCCCCACTTCTCCCCTCAAGGGTCACTATTTGTTCAATATGTTCCTTTTTCCTTACTACAGGATCTAATCATAAAATTCTTTTAATGTCTTGTATATATTCTATGCTAAGTTTTGTGCTGTTTAAAAGTTATGTATTTTGGGTAGATTATACATTTTAAAACAAAAAAAAAAAATTACAAAGGCCTGTTGTGTGATCTGTCAGAGAGCCTTCATTTGAACTTTTTTCCTTGATTTTTGCTGTTTTGAAGGGGTGCCACCTATGTCTTCTCAAGGAACATGACAGTTTAAGTATTATCTGTTACAGAAAGATAATAAAGGAAAAACAAATATTTCAAGCAAATGAGAGATTCAAGTTTTAGTAGGTTTAGATTTACAATTCCTACCAGAGTTAATTAAAAAAAAAATCAAACTTTAAAAATCTTGCTGCATCTTGCTATTTATTATATTTACATGATCTTTTCACCTAATGTTAGGTACTTAATTCTACATAATGAATTTCTTACAGGAAGTATTTCATATCATCCTGAGGGCTCTATCTATATATTGGCTTTCACATAGGAGAATCCAAAATGCATCACAAACTATGTGATGCAATGGCACCTATGTATGTGCTGCCTTTGGCTTCTTCAGTATGATTATATATTACTCTGCCATTACAAAGGCAAGAATACCTTCTGAGTAAGCTAAGTACTCCAAGCCGATCTTGAAATGCAACTGGAAATGTCAGCATGACTCAAGATAATTTCCACCATCCATTCTTCAGGTCCCAGTCAAATAGTCTCAGTGTAGAGAGGTGTGTTTTGGCAGTTGGGGTATGAGAGCTTATATCATGATGAAACTCCAGTGTCTTAAAAAGAAAAAGATGACATCTTTATTTGCTCTTTTACTTTTGTAAATTAAAGTCAATTATAAAGTTCAACTAACATATTGGGCTCAAATTCCACTAACACCTTCAGACTGAATTCCTGATCTTGCTTTCTTATGAGAACCATACTATACTTTCTAGTCTCCTTGCTTTCTTAGATTGTTAGAAGCAGCTATTCCAAACTGCATTCAGTTTACAGGCTACCATAAAAGCTCTGTGAAATTGTTTTTTCCACCGACTTCAAATGAAGATAGCTCTCCTCTTAATTCTATCACTGTAAAATGAGCAATGAAATGTAACAAATAAAGCACGATAATCTGTGAAGAATGAAAGCCAATCCTCATTCAAGAGCGCCATCTAGTGACCAAAATAACCCTACAAGCCTTTACTTGACGGATGTGAACCAATCACATTACATACCAGCTGCTTTTGAGGAATTATTTTTAGGAATTCTTTAGGCCACCTCCTTCCCTCCTTCCTCTCCCCCTCCCATTTTTTAAGAGCAATATTACATTTGGAGCCATTGAACGATAAAGTTTCTCATCTCTAACAGGCTACTCTTGCTGCAGACTAGTAGCCATAAGACATTAAGTGACAAGCATAATTTCAATGTCTGTGATCTCCAACGGTGAATTAATTTTTATACCTGAAAGTCTGTATCTTCATGAACCCGCAGATGCGCAAACCCATGAAAACACACATCTGCAGAAGTCTAAATATTCCAGAGGAAACATGGAAAGGTGTATGTTAATGGAGAAGTAATGTTTGGGAATGGCGCTGGCTATTGAGAAAATACGCAACATTTATCATCAAGTACCCTACTAACTTCTCTCAGTCCTGATTACAAATGTCCATGTCTAGAGATTGGTTTCTGATACAAGAAGAAGAGAGATGAGATCTTTGATTAATATTGTTTCCTATGCTATGCAATTTTTATACAATATTCACTGGGACTATTCATACAAGTACGGGCACAGTTGTACTGAGGTTTTAACTATTATGTTTCCAGTGCAATTCAAAATGCCAACAATAGAACTATTCAGGAAATAATTTTTCACAGTTATTTTTTAACTACACAATTAAATTCTGATCAATAAGCACCTTGAAAGACAGGTATGATTGCAGAATCAGAAACTAACAGAAAAAGTGAGCCATATGGTATTCTCTAGTTAGTGAATTACATGACAGTATTGTGTGCAGTTCTGGTGTCCTCAACATAAAAAGGACATGGAGCTGTTGGAACAAGTCCAGAGGAGGGCCATGAAGTTGATAACTGGAGCA
>NDXB01007658.1:119853-132207 GCA_002631895.1 Agapornis roseicollis | reverse complement strand
TAAAAAATTGCCAAACACAAAAAACCCCAAGGAAAAAGAAAAAAAAAAAAAAAAAAAAACCAAAACCGCACAGAAGGTTCGGTCAGTTGTACCTCTATATGAAGTGCAGGTAGGAGTCATCGAAAGTGGAACACATTCTTTGCATGTGTTCACTGTAAGCAGAGGATTAGGGGGATGTGGTTTAATTAAGTTCATTGGTTTGAGAAGTATGAACAGTAATTCAGCACATGAGTAAGAACCCACTAAACTCAAGCCTTAATTCTCTGACCTCCTCCTGAAAAACCTTTTTCCCCTCCCCACCCCCCCTTCTTTTATAATATACAAAGAATAGCCTAGAACCTGCATTAATATTGTTTAAACAGCTCTACACTTCTTTTACTAGAAAATAGGCTAGCATGACCCTACAAGACCATGGACTTGGCAGTGATAGGTTAACAGTTGGATTTGATCTTCATATTTTCCAACTTAAAGAATTCTATGATTCTATGAACATAGCAAGCAATGGCATTTCAGAATATTAGCTCTTCTCAAGGGATAGCTTGCAATGCAACAGAAAATTATCAAATGTAATGATATACACTTGCCCACACCTTGAATTTAACCGATCTTCCTGAATTTTCAAAATGCACAAACTACCACCTGCTTTGCACTAGGCAGAACTGCTAATCTGATAGAGTCTTCAGGTCTGACTAGCTTGAAACAGGGTCCTTGCAAGAAGCAATGCCTATACTAGAAATCTCACATCTAAACTGTAACTCTTCCACTCCAAGCACTCAGCTAACTTAAATCAACAACTGAAAACCCTCTTAACCTACTGTTCACACAACTATCTGCACCACTCGTCTGCTAATAAGCCTTTTCCTTTCCATCTGTCTTGTCCTTACAGTGGCTTGCAGCAGTTTCTAGCAACTCATGTTTTAAACAAAACCTGTTTAATACATTAACATGTTAAAATACATTTTTTTTTATTCTAAATTTAAATATTTGAATAAAGACACTCTTTTTTCAACTACTGCTGTTCCACTTGCATAGTGGAAATGTGTAACAGTAGTCAGGGAATGTAAATGAACCTCAAGCAGATCCTTTCCCTGCTTCATTACTGATTTTCTGAGAAGACCTGGGCAGTTTTCTGACTTACCTTCAGCTTCATTTTCCTCCTCTATAGAAAAGGAGTGTTACACTCAGAAAGATGCTGAGAGAAAAATTGTTAAAAATAAACCATGAGGCATGCAAACATTATTGGCAGCACAGATCAGTGAACAGATCAACATCTTTATATTCAGAGTGCTGAAGTTCTGAAGATTTCTTGTGAAGTATTTCCTTCATTTTGAGTTGACTGATGCCAGTGAGATGTAAGAGGTAATCATTATTTACTATGAGCCATCCATACAATAAAACTACATGCCAGATACTTTGGTGCTTTGTTTTGGTTTCTGTATTTGTTTTTTAATCTTCAGTGAGGTTTTCTTCCCGCAGGTTATTTATTTTCATTATATTTTATGTCAACAACATAACACCATTCATTTTACCTTTTGTTTTCTTTTCCCTCTTTTTAAGATTAGGAAACACTATTTCTATCAGGTATCTCTGTCTAGGTGTAGCACAGGTGAACAGAAACTTTTAAAAAGAGGTAGGATAAAAAGAAACAAATCCTATGATAAAAATCAAAATTGAGTATTTCTCTCTGTTTCATTACCTAGTCTTTAAAATGTTTACGTGCAGCCGGAAAATTGTAGATGTGACTGGGTAAGCAGCCTTGCAAAGACAGTATTCCACATCTGGGGACAACAACAGTTTACAGCAATTCAAGACAGTCCCCAGGTTACCATCCAAAGGATGCAGTTTCCAGGAATGCTGGCAGGACTAACACTTATCACCTCCACATACTGAAAGGTGTAGAAAACTCAGCTTTCACGAGTTCATGAATCTGATTCATGAACCTGATTTTTTCTCTCATTTTTCCTTAAAGAATTTCTTTACTTGCAGCTCTGAGACATGTCAGCTTGACAGTCCACGGCAGCCAAGCACCCTAGCAAGCATATCATGAGGCATAACAAAATCTGAATGGGCTATGCCAGAAGCAGTAACTGTTCTCTAGAGCACAATCAGGTTCTGTCTACTTTCTCATGTCTGGAGTGACTGCCAACATTGCAAAGTCCTCCTGTATACTTAAGGGGTCACCTTAGAAAACACATTACTATAGATATTTTGATAGAAAGTAATCTTCTTTATAGCAACTGATAAGATTAATATTTTGAGCTGAGCCAGGAGAAATAAAAGAAGCACTAATGAACCTAATAAAGAGGTTCAGTCTAGAATGGTTGTTAATCTATATAACTAACTTCAGGGAAGAATCATTTGGTGTTGATAAAGCATTTCCTTAGTAAATTACTACTGGCTCCAGTGTAAGACATTTACAGTAAACACCAAAAGTCTGCAAGGCATCTGTTCTATTCACAGTGGAAGAAGGAACTTTGCTCCATTAATAACGTTAAAAACATGCAATAACTAATTCATGATGGCAGTTCAAATCCTATCAGCAGCCTTCATTATTTGACCAAGCTGAGTTCAAAGATAGAGCAAAGTTTTAAAAAATGCTTGAAAGTTTAGAAGTACACTTTAAATTATAATAAAGATGCGTTGTTCTTCTTTCTACTAAATATAAAAAAGCTGTAGCTTTAATCCATGTGCAACAACATTATTTAAAGCATGTATGCAAGATAAGAGTTAAAAATGTGTATATAAAATCCTATATGATCTCAAATTCTGTTTTAGTGAAAATATATGTTATACAGAAAGGGCATGTGTAATATATGTGTATGTATATATAATAAAATACTTGCTGGAATTTTAACATTTGACTTCACTAGAGATTTAGTGGGACTTTGCCTAAGGCAAGTTTTTAATAACAATAATAAAAAAATACTTAATGGTACTTAGGGTAAATAATGTGTGGTCACTATGTTTAAAAAAAGTAATACCAAACATCTGTGCTAGATTTCCACATGATAAAATCCCCATATTACCTACAGTTCTCACAAAGTTATAGAGAAACAAATGTTTATTTAAAATTCTAGAAGAGACATGTAATAACCAATTTAAGAACTTTCAAGCAGGCATCTCATGTTTTCTGTCAGGAATGTATATTTAGTAATCTTCATGATAGTTAATTCTGAACATGAAGAATGCCATGGTATGACATGATGGCTTCAAGACAGGTTTTGAGCCATTAACAAACTTATAGGAAGACTACCCAGCCCAAGAGTGCCCTTTTTCTCATGTGTATATGCAAAGACCACTTTGTTCCACATAGAGCACATTATTTCCTTACCAAAGCAAATGCTGTATCAGAAAACATCAGTAAAATTCAGCTACTTTTGAAAAACATTAGCAAAAATATTTGAGTTACGTTAGTTGCAGACAAAGGATTCAGACTAACTTAGTGACAGAAAACAGCACAAACTGGGCTGAAGTTCTCAGAAACCATGGAAAAGCACTCAACACTCTCTCTTCAGTAGGCTGCATCTCCAAAACTGAAGCAAAACCACATGCTTGCACTTTCTGCTATTCAGAATTTTATTTGTTCTTTTTTGCTTTGTGAATCAGCAACTAAGGAAACTTTTGTTATAACTATCGCAAATCTGGCAATCCATCTATCCTTGTGAAAGCTTATTGCCTAGATTTTTAAATTCCTTAATACATGGAAAGAAATCTAATACCACTTTTTGCGTAGCTTATTTCCCAATATTTTAATGAACCTTATCAACACTAACATTCTTTGCTATTTCTGTAAAAGAGCAGGACTCCTACTTCAGCTGAAGTGTCCTTTTCCTCTTGTATAATAAGCCACAAATTTGCCATTCCTAAGACCTTCAAACACAAAATTTGGGTAAACCAATCATAACAAGTTTGCCTCTGTAAAACAAAGTTTAATGATACCGAAGACCGTACACAGCAGAAAGGTACAGTCTTTGAGGGCCAGGCAGTTAACACACCAAAGTTAGTCCAAATCTGCTAAATATATGAAAACAAAAATACGGTGGTTTTATTTTCCAAAGTTATTCCTGTGCCTCTGGTACACTAGCCATTTGTATGTCCCTTCCCTAAGAAACATAACCTAAGGCCTGGAGAAATTCCAGGTCTTTGAAGGCAGCTATATTATCTATTATATATTATTCAATTCCTAGTATCACCAGTGCTTGAAGGGGGAGAGGGGGTGCTGGTGCATATATCAAGGAGATAGAATTGACAGCAACTGGAGACCTAAGAGTGTAGAAGAAAGCGCCCTTAATTCCCAGCATTTCCCACCCAGTTGCTTTAGTTTCTCGGAAAACATATTAGTTTAATTCTCTGCTTTGGTCAAAATTCCACCCACCAGTGATTACTAATACCAAAATTAATTTCTTCTGCTTCTCATCCATTAGCTTTCTATTCCAGTGCGCTGAGAGCTCTGAAAGACGAATGAACAAGAGAGAAGACAGATTCCAGCTTTGGCACTATTTTAAAGAACTAAGGAATTAGGAGCATAAGAGAGGAAGATACGGCTGCATTAGGGAAAAACACATTCATAAGCTCAGCAAAATACATAAGATTTGGCTTTTCTCCAGCTAGGATTTAAAAGCTAACAAGCTGGTACACAACTAGATTTCAAGAACTGCAAAACTTCAAATTGAAAGCATCTTCAAACTAAATACTAACAGCATAGCTTACAAGATGTCATTCTATATAGGCTTTTTAATGTAGCATTGAGGCTGTAGAAAATCAGTAGTCTTCAGTTATTTTTTTTTTCCACATTCAACTTCATTTCCAATATTTTCAGCTTTTTTCTATAGATAGTATTCTTTCCAATGGAGACTACAGAAGAATCTATGATTTCAATGGTAAACTGACACACTAGAAAACTTAGTTCCTGAATAACTTTCACTTGCTGCTACAAAGAAGTTTATCTTCCTCAATTTGTTTCAAGTTCAGTGGCAGAAAGTCAAATAGCAAAACTAATTAAAAAACAGAAGCAAGTGTTCAGGATTTGATCAATGAATGTTTACACAAGACAATATACCAGTTTCTCAGAAATATACTCAACACATCAGCTCTATACTCCAACCTGTAAAATACAGAAAGCAGAACATTTTAGGTGAAGATCTAAAATGACAAATATTTTGTTAAAGATACAGAAAGATTAACACAGTTTTAGTGAATGTGAAATTATTCATGAATGGAATTAATCAAAAATGTATCCAGGTTCCAGTTTACTTTTAAAGCATTCTCAGGAAAGAAAAAAAAAAATAATCCAGGAATTCTGCAATGTCATTTACACAGTTTAAATGAAAACTTAAAGACACTAGTTATAAAAAAGAAATTGTCAATCCACCAAGGAGACTAGTGTAGAAGATTCAATACAGGAACTCCTGTTTTATCATGTTAGAAAACTGTACTGTTCAGGATGAAGACATGTAGTGACAGCAATTCAAATGACCACTGCAGAATATTAAGGGCTTATCAAGCTACTCATGGAGAAGAAAAATTGATCCATTTGGACTTCTAACAAATAGATAAAACTACATAGAATATCTGGTAGTATGTAGGCAATTTCCCTTAACAAGACAGAAAAAGACAACATTTGAACCTCAGATCATTTTCCAAGCATCCACTTGAACAATCAAATCCAGATTCCTGGAAAAACAAGCAGGAATCTTGTTTTTCCAGGCATCTACTAAAAGTTTACTTTCTAAAGCATTCATATACCCTACACATCATAAGTCCAAGCTCCCTACAAAACACTTCAAATGTGTAGGAAAATAATCAAAACCCATAAATACCATGTGCAACAGGAAGAAAGCTGGAGACAGGTTCACCCAAAGCCCTGAATTTTTAAAATAGAGAGGAAATTGTTAGCCAAAATCTCCAAATTAGCAGATAGTTCCTGCCAATCTGACAGGATCAGACTCCAGATAGTTAAAAGTGAATTTTTAACCCTTGATCAGTTACCAAGGCATATCAACAAGTCATAAACCCCATTCTATACTTGCAGTACCTTCAGACAAAAGGCAACCTCTATGTCCTCATGTAAACTGAGCGGAAAAAAATTTATTTCCTGGGTTCTGAGGGTAACCCAGGGGGATCTCTGAAACATAAAACTATTTCAGTATAAATACAGGAGAAACATGCACTGTCTGTAAGTAGCAATGTGATCTCCTTTCAGCATTCCCTGGACTAATCAATACACCGGGTGCCCAGGGACTTGTCTTGGATACTAACATTTTATCTACTTTTCAAGCTCTCTTAAGTTCTATTTCTTTCATTACTTTTGACTAATGTGCTAATTAGAACCCTTCTTCAAATTTTCATTGTAAATTTATGCGTGTCCAATATGTAGTTATATTGGGATTCAGAAACTTAAGTGATACTGGTGCAACAGGTGAAAAGCAAACAATCATGTAATAAAGCAAGTTACTAGCAAATCATTCATCCTTGGAGCAGACTGCACATACTACTCTGAGAATAGCAGCTCTAAATCCAGAAACTGGTCTGCTAAGTTACAGAACTTCTCCCTCTATCATACCTCATCACAAATGCAGTATCATTAATTCCTTATGCAACTACTTTCAGAATCCATTGACTTTCAGGCTTCATTAATGGGTGTCATCTCTTTTTAATTAAAATTCTGCCTGTGAAAAGAATCAGGATCCAGCTCTTCACAGGAAAATTTAAAAAGCAGCGATAAGCTAAATACAAGAGAATTTGTTCAGAACAAAGAAAATATTTTGACAGTATTCTGTGGATTTAACTAGCTGTTCTTAATCTCTAGCATTCCTATGTTTAGAAAACTTTTACTTGTTTCTGTATAACTCTATGCTCTTGTGCTAACTATATTCATGCTTTGATCTGTCAGGCAAATTGGTGTTTTTACTGGACTGAAAGTTCCATCAGACCACACTGTTGCTGAGTTTC
The DNA here is from genome assembly GCA_002631895.1 of Agapornis roseicollis. Taxonomy (NCBI): domain Eukaryota; kingdom Metazoa; phylum Chordata; class Aves; order Psittaciformes; family Psittacidae; genus Agapornis; species Agapornis roseicollis. The sequence continues at coordinate 125,256 of NDXB01007658.1, read as the reverse complement.
TAAGGAAACAGACCCACCTAACTCGACTTCCTTGCCGGTAGCTTGCATATGATCTCCCTGCAATTTTTACCCTCCTTAGCAGAAGCAACCAAGGTCTTTCTGAAGAAGATTCACACTGTCTTGTTTGTCTGACACCAGTCACACAATAATGCTGATGGGCTGCTGGGATGTAGAGGGGCAGACAGGCTTGACAACAGGCCAGATTCTTTCAGTTGTTTAGTCATCCCAGATGCAGTTCCAAAATGCATTCACAATTGATGTGGACAGCTGGTGCAGGTGAGCTTGGGATTAAATCCAGGACCTCTCAAAGTAGAGCACAGCCATCATCCCAGTGTTTTCATGAGGCAACACTATGTGGTATATTTACCTAAGAAGTTGCGGTACTACCAACACCTTAGAAATACATTAGGAATGCACATAGGCAGAAACCTTTTTATATGGAAAGTAAAACACTTCAGAACACTCAAACTACAAATGGTATAAAAGCAAATACATAGTAGCATGCATTTATGACATTTTAGTTTATAGCAGAAGGTAATACTTGCCTCTTCAGTAGTTCTATTCTTCATTTGCCAAACACTGATTTGACAAAATATAAATAAAACCAAAACTAACAAAGTAACATTGTCAGATTTAAGCCCCAATCACAGTTACTTTTCTTCCATAATTTCTTATACTTGCTTTCATGTCATAGTCTTGTGTATTTAGAATTTTACAAAAAAAAAGAGCAGAAACAGAAAACTCTTAGACACCCTAACATATACCTCAAAAACTGCAGCAAGTACTTTGACAATGTATTTTAAACAAATAAATTACTTTTTCCTTACCTCTCTAAGATGCATGTTTTCCTTTTCCTTCTGATCTAAAATAACTTCTAAATGATTAACCTGAGATTCAGCCTCTGCCATCCTTCGAGTTCTCTCATTGTCATCTTCCATTCCTTTAGATGGTAAACCTTTACTTTGCAGCATTTCCAGAAGCTTCTTTATTGACTCATCTCTGGCATTTAGTGTTTGCTTTTGTGTTTCAATCCTAAGCTCCATTTCTTCTAGTGTTTTTCTCAACAGGAATAGTTCTTTAGCTTGTCTATCATGCTCTGCTTGAAGTCTTCGAAAATTCTCCTCTGTAAGCTCAATGGTAAAATGCTCAGCTCCCCGGTTTCCACTTTCCTGCTGGAGAAGATGGTTAAGGTCTCTCTGGGTTCTAAGCTCATCTTGAAGTGCCTGGATTGTCATTTGCAGATGCTGCAATAAAAAAAAGAAAGGGGAAAAAAAATCAGTTTAAGATCTCAATGTAGGATTAATCATTGACTAACTTGTATGCTGTTGCAAAAATTCATAAGAATCAATGACAAAAGTATATCAAATGACCTCATAAAAGAGCAAATGCATGTGACTATTTGTAATGATATCTTTCAAGTGCTTCTAGAAAAAACAAAACACACACACAAAATAATGGCAGCTACAGAGAAACTAAATAGCAAATAAAGGCAAACCAACAAACCCAAACGCTAGGCTGTGACACATCCATACATCGATACGTACCTAACAAAGCTAAAAGACTCAATATTCTACATTTTCTAAACTACTTCACATAGACTAAAGGGAATTCAACCCTTCAAGGTACTCAACAGTATTGTTGTTTGTAAAGTCAATCAAAGCACTCACTATAATTAAAGGGGCTTTGGGGAGGAGCTCAGTTGGGGCTGGTTGGTTTTGACTTTTAGTTTTAGCAACTAAAGCTATAAACATGTTTAGTAAACAGGATTACTGTATCACCAACAAGCAAACAAAAAAATACAATAAGCAATACTGATTTTTGAAAAAGAAAGTGACTGCAAATAGTCGACAAACCTTTGTTCTCCTGGCATCCAAAAACTGAACAGCATGGTGAATGAAAAATGAAGCAAAATCAACAGAAATAAAGGTCAGAAGCAAGCAAAGGAGATTCAACAGAAAGAACTGAATTCAACAAAACATACCTTCAACAGAAAAAAAATAAAAATATTGAGTTATACACAAAGGCACCAACAACTTCACAATACTCAAACAGATAAACCTAAAGGATACACAGACTTTACTCAGTAAGTGTGACAAAGAAAAACATCAGAAATAATCGATCCCACAGTGAATAACATTAGTTTTATCTTGCTGTTCTTTATACTTGATGGTTTTCCAAAACACATATCTTCTCCTAAGCTGCTTGTATCACACCTAAGTACAGTGGTCTTACTCCGTTCAGAAGCAATTCTTGCACTCTTTGTTCAATATAATTCAAAATCAAAAGGATTTTACTCATGTTAAGGTTGGAACACAGTTAATTATCCTGAATTACTGTAGTTTATGATGTTCAACTCCAAATATTTTCTTATCTGACAATTTATTTTTCTTATTTTCTCTATTTACTGCCTACACAGCATACTAAATTTATAGAAATATGAATTCCTGGATAGTCACACTCTGTACCAGAATACATGTAATTGCAGGAACTAGGGGATGTAAGTGCATGGCACCATATTTTTTCGATTTAATGGATATTGTGCAAATCTACCTTCCAAAAACAAAAAGGGGGGAAGGGAAATAAAAGGGGACACCTAAACAAAAAAACATCTTTTAACTTGATATTACTTTCATGTTTAGCTCAATTGACTGTAACAATAATATAAACTAAATGAAAAATGAAAAACCTTAAGAAAATAAAACCCCTTAGAAATCATGCCTTTTATCAGTTTTTTCAAATGGAAAAATATTGCTAGTGGTGGAATTCTGCACAGTTACACTTCAAATCTATTATGACATTAAGTAGCAGTGTTTTAATAAATGTTCAGATCTTATTTCTCTTATTATTTGTGTCTTCTTAGACACAGTCACTTAAGACTATACAAATGTCAGCTACTCTTTTGCAGCCGTGCTTTTATTAATAGTAAACATTTTCTTAATGTCATCTTTTTAATTATTCATATTAACTTAAAATTATATTAATATTAGTAAGAATTATATTAACTTATTTATATTCATTAACGTTAAAGGTCCCAATGAACATAAAACTACTCTAGATGTAGCAATTTTGCAACTTTAAATCTACTAGTATATGAGTGTTTATGATTCACAGTTTTAGCACAGAAATTGAGTGCATAAATACAATCAAATTTTCACATAATACAGAACTTGTATTAAATTATTACCATGAACAAGTGAATTAGCAAAGACATCAGAAGATAATGACAACGCAGAAGAGATGCTGCAAAGTAAGCAGAATCAAACCCATTTTGTTTTTAAATGCTTTTTCATTACATTAAGTCATAGGGACATAATTTTTGGAGATTATCTTAACCAGCCCACACAGTAGTTTTGCAGTGATTCCAAACTAAAAGACATCTTGCATTAAAGAATACAAACTTACTGCATTCTTTATTCTTTTGTAGCTTTTTAACATTGGAATTGGAGAATAGATGCTTGAAATTACCAAATTAAAAATAATTCAGATTTTACTAAATAAGTTGCAAGTTTCATTTATACAAGAAAATACTCATTTTCTTCACTAGCATTAGAGCAGAAATATGGACAAAATCCTTGTTTAATTGTACTAACAAGGAAAAAGAAAACCATAAACAGCTTTCACTTTTACATTAAATTCTTCAATATAGGACTATTGCAATAGAAAAGGGAAGGAAGAAGGCAGGGAGCAGATAAAACACTTTTCTTTTTAGGAAAGAGTAAATTCCCAGAGGGAAAAAAATAATAAATAAATAACAACAGACACCTCAAAGAATACATTAGAATGTCTCCATTCTCATCTTTAAGAACGTTTTAGCTTAGTTGATTGTGTTGCAAGGTACTTAAAAGTTACACTCAATAGTTTGTTTCAATAGCATGATGGGTAAGGGCTGGTTTTGGGTTGGTTTTTCTTCAGTATTTTAAAAGTCACAATACAAGTTTCTATCTTGAAGCTGAAAGAATAGATATTTTCTGTTCATGTTTTGTTGTTGTTACTGGTTGGAGGCAGGGGGTACTGAGATGGGACTTAAATCCCAACTTCTGACAGAAATAAAGTCTGCCTGAGACTCACAGCTGCCATTTACAAAAATACATTTTTTTTTTTTCCAAAGGCTTCTCTAAAGGAACTGTGCTGCAAATGTGTCAAAAACTTAAAAGACTGCAATCAAATTAAACATAAAAATTCTATTAGATTTTTCATCCATTCTTTTAATTCAAAGAAACAGCTTCATTTTTTACAATTTAGAACTTGGAAACACATATCTGACCTATCTGGTGCATCCTTATGTATTTTTCTGGTTGATGAAAAACTGGGCATGACCTGACAATGTGCACTCACAGCCCAGAAAGCAAACCATACTCTGGAGTACTGTGTCTAGCAACCTATATACACTGTTCTTAACTTCTACACATAATCACATTTGTCACTAAGCACAACAGTAGTTGTGGCTGCTTCTCAGTAACTATGTTAAAACTAACAGCCTCAACTGTGGCAGACTTTGATACAAGAGAATCCATTTTCCTACACTTCCAAGACTTAGAACATTCTTAGAACATGACCAACTAGATTTAGACATATTCTGGCACAGATTTTTGCATCTGCAGCTAGCTAAGAAAAAGCAAGAACAAATGTTGTGAGGGTGGAAAGAAATTGTATAATTAATTTCTGTGTGGGAGGAATGTAGGAGTACTGTTAGTATCTGTCATGTTGCTGTCATTACACAGACACAGAACTTGTGGGTTTTAAAAAAAAGGTGCATGATCTACCGTATTTTTCATAATTTCTATTAAAAACAGACCAGTGACCTAAAATATTTCCACGCCAATTTTTTGGTAATAGATAAATGGTTCTCTCAGAACTTTTTCATTCTTTCACTATAGCCTGACTCCAAGAGGCAATCCATGGAACTGCATAGGAGATTCCATTATACTTTCTCTGAATTAAACATATTAGTCTTGACTGGGAAAGCCAACGTGAAGGATTTGAAGACAGTGGTTTTATGCTATTATAAAGTGATGGATTTTGAAACATCCATCCATCCACATGCAATTCACTAGTAGTTCTGTAGCAGTGGTAATCTAACAAGCTAATTCCTCAGGCAGGAATCACTCAAATTTGGGCACCAGAGCCACTGAAGGATTCTGAGTATGTTCTTTGATGTTTCTGCTCTAAATAATTTTGTACAGTACTATAACTAAAGGGGACTTGAGTGGTTTTTCCCCACTTAATGCCTCAATCCTCCCTCTCATTCGCCACTATCTTTTTTCCCCCCTATCTCTCACAGCTCCATTTCTTGCTCCTGTTTCTTTACCACTCCAAACACAACAAAAAAATGTTTTAGCTTTGACTTCTTGAAGTCTCTTGCCAGGCTTTACAAAAAAAAAAAAAAAAAAAAAAAAAAAAAAA
>NDXB01007658.1:78468-108457 GCA_002631895.1 Agapornis roseicollis | reverse complement strand
ATACAATGAAAAAAAGAACCAAGTCATACACCTCCAAAAAAAAAAAAAAAAAAAAGAAGAAAAAAACCACTCATTCAATCTATTCAATTAATGTCAAATAACATCTATGGGGTTTTTTTTGTTTTGCTCTTTAAACTATCTTTTTCCTGAAATACCTTAAGCAGCTACCTAACCACAATCCATCTGCCTCAGACTCTCAATTTAATGTTCCCAGGAAACACAAGTTCAGTCCGAGATATTGATATTTGTCTACTAGGAGAAAAAAGTCTAGGCCTCTTGTACTGAGAACATGAAAAAAGCCTTTATAGAAAAGTGTAACTTAAAATAGCGCTCTGCCATCTCTCCTGCCGAAAACCTTAATAAAACACAGACTTTTTAGAAAGGGGTTTTGTTGTCTTTTTTTTTCTTTGATAAACAGAACCTACAGAAACCCTGAATAAGTGCTATCCATATTCAATACAAATCAAATGCCAGGCTATGATGATGTGAATAACCATTCCATTTTCCTCTGTGTTCCAAATTGTTCATCACAATGAATACTTATTGACAAAGCAAATTCCAGGAAACATCTCAAGCACTTTTTCTAGTATTGATTACTTCAAAAGATAAAGGCTGTCTACTCAAAAAAAAAGAAAAAGCCCACACTTCATCACTGAATGCAGATTTATATATGAAAAACCGGTTTGCTGCTGTAAAATGGAAACAGGTATCTGGTTTAGCCTCATTCCTTTTCATCTCTCAGTTTACTCAAATCCTAGAAGCTGCCTATGTTAGTGTAATTTGTAACAGGCTTCTCGTACTCACATGGGAGAAACTCAAAATTGTTTCTGAGAAAACAATAAAAGTAGCCCAACTCATAGCCCACTGGTCAAAAAACTCCCATGGAAAGGATAGTAGCAGATACTATATCATCACTGTATGGCTCTGTTGGTTCTCTTCAGCTGCAAAAGGAAGAAAAAGTAACCCTCTTAAAGAAAAACGTTTTGTACATTTCACACCCACATCAAGTTCACAATGCTTTGCTGTCCATGAGCTTAAAGGTCTTCAATTCTTTAGGCCTTTTTCCTCTCTATACCAAGTAAATTGCCAAATAATCTATTCATATTTCCAGGCAATTATTCTTCTGTGATTTCACTTTATTCTCTTTAGCAGAAGTGGTATCCAAGAGGGCAAGAAGAAAAAAAAGCTAAATTTGCATAGTCCTAACCTCTGGTTGGTCAGTAAGATTCTTCTTGCTTTAAGACCTTTGCTTCTTTTTCCTCCAGTGCCACAGGATGTTTAATCATGCTGGACCATAGAAGATAAATTCCAGGAATCATGAAATGCAAAACATCCTGACCTCCTTGGAGAGTAATACCAACTGTTTACCTGCCAAGTGGAAAGTCTCCAGCCAGCTGAAACGTTTATTTTTAACGGTCGCTAAATAGAATCAAGGAGAAAATGGTTCCAGACATTTCAGAAAGCAAAGAAAAATGCCACATTTATTTTGTAGCCACATGGAAGATTTTAAATAAATACTTCTGAACAATCCTTTATCACCTTTTTTCCCCTCACAGTATCTAGAAAGAAAAGGCAATAATGCCTATAAATCAGGGCAACAAATTGATATTTCTCACTTCGGCAGTCTGACAAAGCATCTCGGGAGCCTCTGTTAGAGCCCTATTCAGCTAAATTTGTTTAGTCTAACCAAGAGTTTAAGAATAAACCCTAGTAATAAAAGCAACTATACTCAGAATTACTGTGCAACTTCACTTATGTATTCTTCTGTACTAAATCTATTTTTAAAGGTTTGAAATTAAACTGTGCTGCAAATTATTCCAATGACAGGTTTGCAAACTACAAACATGCCTACAAAAGAAAGTGTGCCTGTAGTTTTTATAGTGTTAGAACTCAATTGTATGAGACAAAATAGCAAAAGGCTATGATGCACAGATACAATTTTTTGTAGTCCTGAAGCCTGATTCATTGCAAGCATCTGATAAAACTATTCAACAGACCAATGCACTGCAGCTAGTTATGAATGTTATCCACATATAGCCCAATTTCACCAGCCAGTATTCAAATTTTATTTCAGCAGGAATAGTGTGAATATTTGAAATAGATCAAGCTATTCAGAGTGTTCAGAACATTTATGGTTTTGCTGGCTCTTACCCCTTAATGGGAAGCAGAAAGAAATAATAACTAAAAGCAAAATTTACATGACGTAAGAAACATCAAAATGTGCTTATATAAAAGTTACTGAAAAAGGAAGCCATTTTCATTATTTGATTTTAAACTTAACAGCCCTTTAACAGTCTGCCTTCCTCTGAACAGGATATGACTTCTTTAATTCAAACTTACATGTTAAATTTGAATCACTTCTGGTACTTTATATCTGGTGCCTTGAATTTTAAAGTGCTTTCTGAGATAACTGCTACCCACTTAAAGGAAGCTTTGTCTATACAGGTCAGAGTAATCCTGACCAGATGGCACACCTCAACATTTCTATTTTCCTTAATAAAATGTAACCTTTATTATACCGTAATGTATTATCTCCTAAAATATCCTGTAACTGATCTACTTGACAGTTTTGATTTTAAGTTATATTTGATAGTGGCAATTCTTGTTTAGACACTGAAATTTTTTAGTATCTAAACAGTTTTTATGAAGTGAGTTAATTCAACCTGCCTGTGAACAACAGGATCTGCTCTAAGTTTGCAGACAATTCATTTTGTTTCATTGCAAGCATGGTTCCAGACAGAGATGTTCTGGCACTTTTTCCTCCTCATTTAGAGGCAGAATCCCTAGTTGAAAGAACCAAGATGAAAGAACGTCTGGAACACAGACTGATGCATATGCCCAGACAATGTCACTATTCATTGATGGCCTTATGTTATTTATGACTATGATCACTCAGTTTTTATTAAGATCAGGGAGAGGTTTGGAACACAGTCCACACAGGTAATTCATCTTTTAAACTTAGAGAAAGATGGGGAACTCCAGATTAAATGTAGTTAGAATACAACCTAACTACTTTCTTTTTCTGCGTTTTTATAGAAAAGATTGTGATTGAAAAAACATCTTACATATACAAAATAAATTAAAAAAAAAATCTTTGAACCATCTTTTGAAAAGGGCAAGAAACAGTGGGGCTCCTAAGTCAGACACCACTGGATATTTCTGTACTGGATCCAACAACCACCCCATACTGGATGCTTAGGGAAGAATATAAGAAGGATAAGCAGAGTGGGACGCAGTTTCCAGTAGCCTTCAGATCAAATACTTCTAGATCCATACTGGGGATCTGTGTATTAACAGTCCCTGAAAGCCTTACATAAATTTACGTCATAGTTTCTTGGCTTTGTGGAAGGCAAAGTCATGCAGCAATGAGCTAGAAACTTAACTCCCAATTTTTTGCTTAAATGTCTTTTTTTCCTCATTCTGACCATACCACTTTCATCTGCTATTTCCAAATTCTCACTTAATGAAAAAAATATTTTCTCAGGGTTTTTTTCATGCTGCACAAATTTTCACAAACTTTTATTGCACCCCTCTTTCCAACCTTGGTAGACTTCCTATATTTTTCTTTATCCTTCCTCTCTTTCTCAGTAGTACCTTCCCTAGTCCCACCCTTTTTGAGATGAAGTGGATCTGAACTTGCATGGAATTCTGAATATAAATGAACCACAAAATAGAACTGTCACTGTAACATTCTCAAGTTTACATGTCATTCCTACTTCCCTTTTTATTTCTAGTTTTTGCTGAGCTTCTTGAATGTACCAAGTATGCAAGCTGACATTTCAGTAGAAAATCTATTAGAACTCAAAAATCTCTTTTCTGTGTTCGAATAGCTCAGTGAGCATCACTGTCTATATAAATTTAAGAGTGCTTTTCCCTCAGGTGCACTACTTCTTCACTTAGCACTGATTTTCATTTACAGTTTTATCATATATTCATTCAGTATACTCCTGCAATTCTTTCTAGTCAGTATTCACTGTTATCCTGATTAAGAATATCAGCAAAAGATGCTACTGTACCCCCTTTGGCCCCTTTTTCATGTAATTACTCTGTTGAACAGAGGAGATCCCTTTGGGACTCCATAAGCAGTCTCCCTGATTTGTTTCAACCTGTTACTATTCCATAAGTTATTCTACAAGTAGCTAATGCATGTGAAGGAACTTAAAATAACTAATCTGATGTGAAATTAAAGAACCTTTGATAGATAAGTTGAAAAAAGCTTTGCAAAATCCTATATGACTGTATCAACTATGTCATCAACCAGCAACTCCTTGGCATTCGCAAACACAAGAGTGATTGAATAATAAACAAATAAGGATGAACAAATTAGTTTCTAGCAGGTTTGGATTCTAATGACTGGTGGAACATTCTTACATTCAATCTGATAGAAAAATAATTATGAAGTTAATCAGTTTTCCATATTTTGTGACTTTCTGCGGTGGAACATTGCTTACGTTATAACAAAAAATAATGATGATAATAAACATTTTTAAATCTCTCTAAGCCACTGTTTTCTAAATTTATTATACTAGTGAACTATGAAGAGAAGACCAGGAATTTACAATAATAAAGGTATAATTCTTTCCCATGTCTCCAGCTAAAATGAAACAATTTCTTTTGTACAGTAAAGACAGAAAAGATGGACTCCCTTTTGCTCACTCTTTATATAAATTACCTCTGACCTGGAGGTACTGCAGAACACTTGCAGTAAGACTACCATGTAAGCTTCCCTTATTCAAAAATTCTAACTTGAATTTTACTCTAATCTCACTGCTTTTAACAGAAAAATTGAAAATTTACAGAAATTATTAGTGACAACACCACAAAGAATTTATGTTGCTGATAGGTGAGAAGTATTAAGTTTTGTTAATTTGAATCCTAACCTCAAAAGAGCCTGTGACATAGTTTGTTGCTTCTGCCGTACTACATAAAGTAGCTACCAAGCACCATCAGCAGATAAGAGATGAGTCCCCTCTCATAGCACTGATTAAATGCACAGTCCTGCCAATCTGAATTGATTCACAAACGTAACACACCCCAAAAATAAACACAAGGCTCATAAAATCTCAAAAACAAAGCAAGGATTGCACAGACCTACTGAAAACTTCCATTTCATCTTCCTGCTTTGAATCATCTTGACTGTATTATGCTACTCCATATTTCCTACTACAAGCTGTGGGAACTTGATTACATTTTCTAGAATAATCTTACGTCATCAAATGATCTAGCTACTGAATTTAACCTATCTAGTCAGGAAATTCTTAAGAGTTACAATGGTATTGATGCTACTATTCCATATGAACAGGCACTTTGTACCACATTTCAAAGCCTTTCATTTTCAGAGTGAAGTTCTCTTGGCTATCAAGCTAAACATTGAATGAATTTCAAGATCACTCTGCAAATTGCGATATTCATGAGAGATTACAACATGACATTAAATAAGCAAAGTTCTTCTAATGTTATTTCAAAAATTACAGAAATTTAACATCTTGTATATATGAAACTGGAAGGCACCTATCTGACAAGTTATTTTCTTCATACATAAAAGAAGTCATGTGGGTGTTTAATAAATTACTGTGACAGAAAGCATAAAATTAGAACAAAAAATGAGATTATCATGGCGGCACCACTTCATGTTTCTAATATGCTATTTTAATACATACGTGATTTGTACAACACAGAAAGCTATACTCTATAGACTATTCAAGTCTAAGTTCTCTTGTATGTAGCTTTCCAGGATTTGTAATGTTGTAGAGACTTGTGGAACTTTCTTTTCCAGGCAGAAAGTATCCTGAAGACTTCAAAGAAGATTCTTATTTTCATTTTCAGACACACTCACAAAACCTAGCAATTTCCACATAAACCCATAAAGCCTTCATGTTAATGTAAACCAGTATTTCTATAGCAACTAGAAAATTAGCTAAAAATAAGTTATCACAAACATCCTTTCCAATAGAATGTCTGTAATAGCTTATAAAGCAGTGGCAGAAACAGTAATCAGACCTAGGTGTCTATGACTGTCTAGTCCAGGTACCCCTACAGCATAACTGAGCATAGCTCAGCTCCAATCTAGAACATTCAAATTCTACGAATATGTAACACAATCCTATTGCTGATGTCCCAGGGTGTTTTTATATACTGGTATCCAAAAAAATCCATGAAAACCAGGGGGGAGGGGTTGCTTGTGTGATTACCCACCACTTCATCTTTTTTTAATAAATAAATTAATATAATCACTTCCTGTTTGAAGTATCTGGATGTTTGAGCTTTTTTTTCCCATTTTCCCTGAGGACACCCAAAAGAATATGTAGCCCTCAATTTCCTACTTAAGAGAAACTCCAAATGACTAAAAATTTGAGTTGGAATTATAAGTTTTGACTCAGCAGAACTGAAAATGCTGGTTTGTTTTCTAGTGATCTATATTGGCTTGTCTGAATATGGTTACATAGGATGTACTTGCATATTTCTAGAACTACGTACTTGCCTCAGACTTGAAAATCATGTAAGTTATTCCGCCAAGTTTCTTGGGTATAGAAATTTAATTTTTAAAATATTTAAAGCTGAAACTGTCATTTAAAAAAAAAAAAAAAAGAGAGACATGAGAGTAAGTTTCCTGGTTTTGGATACACTCTTCTAAAAATCAGTAACTATGTGAAATAAATTATTTCTGCCTAAATGTGAAAGCTCTGGGTGGTCTGCCTTGTTAATTCAAAGCTTGTTCTATATAGTTACAATGCAAATACAAAGAAATGGGGACATTTTTAGGTAAAAAGATGATACTGGAGCCTAACTGTTCTCCTACTCCTTATTCTGCAAATCTGGAGTAGCTTTATTGAAACACATAAGACAACACACAAAAACCAGACAGAAGGGGATCAGATCCTTAACAAACCTAAGACTGTCAATCTCCAAGGCTCCACACAAAGTAAAACCAAGTGACTTGTATTGATACACATCACACAGCTAAACATCATGTACACACTGTGAATCAGTGAAACTTTTCTATTATTTGGATAGAGAAAACAGAAACACTTAATATAACCACTGTTAAATCCAGCATTCAGCAAAGTATCTTCAAAAATATCATATAAAAAAAGTCCAAACACATTATTCCTCACTAGTAGGTCAGTCTGCATGAAGTACTAAACTTACCTTTGTTTTAATTCCAGGTAGGAGGTAAGAAAATATTTTTATAGTAAACATATTCTGTAATTCAGGTAATTCTCACAAGTAAAACTAAAGGATTACATTCATACCCGTTATCTACCCTATGCTATGGCAAAATAATTGGAGACTGCCAGAAACAGCAGTGAAATCTCAGCAAATGTACCCACTTTCCAGCACGTAACAACCGTAGAGGCCTTCTAAACGCCATGATTTCCCCAGCAACACCTATATAGTTTAGGATACATATCTATTTGGCCACAAATGCTCCACCTAAAAGCATGTTCCTTCTTGTTAAAATAATATTACAGCCCCTCAGGGCATCTGAGGCCATTTTAGGCCCCTCCCAACTGCCTAAAAACACACAGAATAAAAAAATTTCAAAAGTGATCATCAGCAATTATGATACAGAAAACACTCTGCTCAAGCTTAAAGCCAGTTTCCAGCATGAACCTGAAGCATCATTTTGGGCCTTTCCTCAACACTTGCAATAAGAAATAAAATTTACATTAAATGAATAATACATTTATTCTTGCAAGTCCCATGGTTCTATTATAGCAAACAAATGCATAGTAACATATGGTACATCTGCTTTATATTTTCCCTTTCTGCTGTCATACTATTTCTCTCAACATTCAGTAACACGCTTCTGTTGGCACGTAATAATTATTTTAAGCTGCATATGAAACACAGCCCACCTCTACTATGATTCCAAGAACATGATATTCCTCCTCACGCAAATGCATAGTAAAATACAAAGTCAGCAAAACCAAAATAAAGACAAGAGACACCAGAAGTCATATATTACACTCCACCTCCAGAAGCTTGTTTTTGCAAATGCTCCTACACTGAAATTGAAAGGAATGGCAACAGAAAGATGGCACCAACAGAAAAAATAGTTACAACTCATTTAAGCAAACCTCATACTTGCTCAGAACTGTACAAAGACATTCTCTACACATATAAGCATCTTTAGGCACAAAAACCATGCTAAAATAATCTGAGGCAAAAAGCACAGTAAGAGAGCTGTAAGCAAGAACAGAGAAAAGAATGATAAGGAAATGAAACCAGAAGAATGTCATAAAGCTAGGAAAAGGTACATAAGGTGGGAAAAGTAAATAGGTTAGAAGAAACATTACTTACAGAGTGGACTTACAGATGGAAGCTCACTGAGAAATAATTGGCTTAGAGGGAAATAACAAAGTGGGCATAGAAAAGAGTTTGGTCTAGAAAGAGACATAAAAAGCCACAACTGGGGAAGCAAGCTGGGAGCTGAGATAGAGGAATGAATATGCAAAGAGTCAAGATGGATGATACCAAGTTTGAGCACAAACATGAAGACCCCAATTATTTTTTAACACATACAGAATCACCTAGGCAAGAGAAGATACGGAGAGAAACCAACTAGTAACAGGTTTTATGTATCTTATACTGGAAGTTGATGAAGCTGTCGTTGCATCAAAAAAGCAGCAATAAAGGTAACCCAAAAATTAAAAAAAAAATCTCAATTTGCCAAAAATATATTTCACCAATCCATCCAAGAAAAATCTAAATACTTCTTAGCAGCTGCCTTTTCCTGTGGGCTTTGTATCACACTACACAATGGGGCACTGATTGGCAAATATGACGACAACTTTGTTAAATAAGCCTTCAATAAAAATAATACAGTATTACTGTTGAAATGCCAATTTTAATTGCAAGATTTTAACCATCTTCAATTCTTTGTGGAGCAGATGGTAGTTTTGCTGGAAAGTGAAGGACTGAAAGTAGTTTAGATTTGGCACACTGAAAATTGGCACCGGAAGTTGTATGCATTCCATTTCAATTTTCTCGCAAAGATGAATCTATGAATTAGATTATGATCTGTCAAATAGAAGCTAACGGAGCATTTACCTCTCAGACTGCTTCACCATTATAAAGTCTAAATAGTTTCCTCTTGAGCCAATATATTATTAAATATATTTTTCAGCACATTGCAAATGACATAAATTAATAAATTGTCCTGGGTTCAGCAACAGCAGTCAATTTTTCTCCTTAGTAGCTGGTGCAGCACTGTGTTTTGACTCAGCTGGGGAACAAAACTGATAACAGGGATGTTTTTAGTTACTGCTCCAATGTTTTGCTCTGTCCAAGGACTTTGTGAGCCTCATGCTCTGCCAGGGAGGAGGGGAGGCCGGGAGGAAGCAGGAACAGGACACCTGATCCAAGCTAGCCAAAGAGGTATTCTATACCATAGTACGTCATGCCCAGGATGTAACTGAGAGTTACCTGGAAGGGGAAGAGCTCTAGGGGGTTGGAGGAGGTATTCGGTCATATTGATAAACATTCGGTCAATTGATAAACATATCAATTTCTAACTTCTCAGAGACTCTTAGCATTTCTTCCCTGGCCTTGCTGCATAACCACCAAAATAACTGTATTTCAATAAAAAGTCAACACATGTATATTCAACAAATTTATATTCTCATCAGGAAAGGTGTTTTCGGTACCTACTGAGAAAATACAGTATTAACCACAAGAGGAAAAGGGATTTTAGATATTCATTGGTCCACTGATGTGTTACCTCGCGCACTCTACCTACCTCGCACTCTGACAGACCTAAAACATATGATTTTCAGTAGACTATTTTATGAATTGGACTGTTGACAAAGAATAAACTTTCCAGATATGCCATTGGCACTAAACAAATATTAAAGCAGTTTACCATAAACTAAAACATAAAAATATCAATATGCTTCCTTGCTTTATGGAAAGTCCTTTATACAAAGAAACAAATTACATGTTTTATATCTTTAAACAGAAAATACAAAGCCCCACAAAATTGTTTCTATAGGATAATTCAGAATACCACTGGAAAGAATATCAGTAGAAACGCTTTTAAAGAGAGATACATAAACAAAGACTCCAATAAATATTTGGGTCTTGTACAGATAATTTTCCAAACAGTTTTAGTCTTTAATGATTAATAAAAGGGAAGTTGGGTCATACTTTCTCAGTACTGTTTTAGCAGCAAGAGAACAAAGCACTACTAACATATATCATGCAATCAATAAGCAACTTTCTTCCTCCTGGTTACTACACTGCTACATTTTCAGGACTGAAAAGTGCTGCAGACTGTGTATTGAATCACTTTTCCAAAACTTATATTTTACTTTAGGATAGGATTTGCAAGACTTCAAATAGTGTCACAGCACAGATTCAACAGCTGAAGTTTGTGGAAAATCCCTACGGAAATTGGGAGCAGGTTTCACTATCTCCCTTCAAAGCATTAAGTCCAAGTTGGCACAAACTAATTTTAAAATTAATGCTGTTCTCTATCTCAACAAAAGATATCTCAAAATACATTGCTTATGCCAAAAGTGGCATTGTAGGAGAAGCAAGGACTCAAGCTCAAGGAAAATCCAGGACCTTCATACTAAATACAGTAAGCAAGCAGGAGTGTATCAAGACTATGTTCACATTCCAGACGTTACTCTACTATCAGCTATTAGATTTGGGTTTTTGTCTTTACCAAAGTACAAGCAGCAGTTATAAAAGATTTAGAAATTACAAAAAAAACAAACAAAAAAAAAAACCCTACACACACACAACCCCATGTTTAGTTTCTCAACTCTCATTTTTACAAGAATATTTATGATTCCATGAATATTTTTAAGCCTCATCTCTAAACATACATTCATTGTACTGACAGACATGCTTTTCCTAAACCATATATGCATTTCTGTCACCAACTTCAGCACATAGTAAGAATGATATAAATAGTCTCAGGGCGTAGTAACTTAAGTTCTAGGTGTGCATCTACAATATAGCACAATTTCATTGCTTCATTAGTTTTTCAAAGGAAACGCTTCTGCAATCATGTTACGAACATTTTTTAAGTAGAAATTGTTCAAAATGATCACTTATTTTTGGGATTGTAGACAGATCACATACTTCCAATTTCTGTTGTAAGATACCACCCCCTTTTTGCCACACCTCCACAGATCTCAAAAAGAGGCAGGCAAAAACCAGCCCTTTCCTGTAAACCACCTTCACAAATGACACAAACCCTCAGCTGACATTCCGCTGCTGGCAAAATGCCAGCCTGAAGGAACTCCAGTAATCCAGCAATGTCAGCAGCTGTAAGCTCTGGGCTCCTACTACCACTCACAGTGCCTTTGCCAGTGCAATGTCTCTCAGTGAGGAGATATGCCAGTGAAAGCAGCCAAGCACGTGCTTCAGCAGCATAGCAAAGTTGGCAGCTGAAAGGTGACAAAAGTTTGGGTGATAAAATTTCTTGGTGGTAGACATGACCTCACCCAATAGAAAGCAGTTGGGACCATGGGATTTAACCCATCAAATACACACCTTTTTCACCACCTAATGAAACATCCAAATGAACATTCTAACATTAATATGTTGGAAAAAGTCGGTTATGTATTTTTAAAAAATAAATCAAACTGCAATTTCTACAAAGGGTTAAATTAGTATACAAGATATAAAGCTAAACATGCAAAAACATTTCTTATTTTGTGGTATAGAGGAAATGACTCTAGGGATTAATTTATTCCAATATTCACAACCATTTTTCTAATACAGTCATTAGATTCTGGTTTATGAATCACTCTTCTCATCCTGGCTAGAGCAATTAGGTACTGAAGACAGAACAGTAGGTGTGCCAGTGCTAACTAATATTACTCTCAAGTGAGCCTGGAGTTTGCTTGTGTCTCCAATACACCTGAGACTGACATTAATCAAGACACCTATGCTTTCTTGGCTTCTCTGGAAGTACAAACTAGGCACTTAGGATCAAGTTTCCTTTCACCAGTATGTGCCTTCACCAGCTTTTCCTACATTAGAACTGAATCAAATGTGGTGTTACATGTACCTGTAACCAGCATTTTATCTAACTAACTAAAGTGCTTCCCATCTAATCCACAACCTTAAAATGTCATTAAGAACATCATTTTAGAAATTTGAGTTAATTTCTTCAGGAACCTGACTACTTAACTGATCCACCAAAAGACACATTTAATAAGATGCGAGTAGAAATTGTATTTGCCTTTATAAAGAGTGCTTATCTGTAACATTTCTAAGCCAGAGATTGGGTCATTCTTAGCATACTTCAGTTACTTCTAAATGTAAGCCTGAAAAGAAAAAACAGGGTAACTCTGAAGATACTTCTTAACCTCAAGATACTCTTTTCAGAAATTACCTTCAGATTATACATAGTTCACTTTGTCTATTATGTCAGATGTAATGTAGATTTACACATTTGCATTTTTAGATCCACATATAACTTCCACAGATGCTGTTCCTACTAACAAGCTTAATTACAGAGAAACTGTTCATTTTACAGGCTCCTTTAGAATACGGCATGGGCCTGACTACATATCCAGTGTCACTGCTGCCCCAAAGTGTTCACTGATCTCTGCTGAGGAAGACTATTTTAGATCTGCGCATTTCATAATGTGGCGGATGCTCCGTGTATTTGCCCAGTTCCAAGGAGAGTGGGTCTGTATTTTCTTACAAAAATGTGACTCCCATCTATACTTCCTGCAGCTGTTTTATACAGCAGTCCCCCAATCACAAATCACTACTTAATATTCTTACACAAAATTAGAAAATCTTTAGAATTTCAACAAAAAAAGGTGTTCCATCTCATAACAGTTTAGACAAAAACAGGTATGTTACACAAGACTGGGGAGGGGAGGTGAACCGAACAAATACCCAAACCACTGACATAGCTTAGTTTCCCCAATGGGAAGCAGGAGTCAGTCTTCAAACTACTTCTGTGTGACAAGGTATTTTTAGTCTCACAAAGAATCCTGGAATTGCCAAAGGCTGCCAACCATCTAATGGAAGCAAAGAGCACTAAATATAGCTGAGAGTCAAAGAAGCTAAAGTAAAACCAGATTTCAGTGAACAGACATCTGAAGATATCTTCCATACTTCTGATATTCTGAGAAGCATCACAAGACCTATCTTATTATTTCAGCCCATTTCATTGCAAATAAGAATGTTACTCATACTTTATTAACATATTCATATTTTAGCTTACAAAAAAGGCTCACCATGAAGAGGTTCACTAACAACTGCAGAGAGATAGGAATTAGAACTGACAGTACACAAAGGGGGACTGAAAGTGCATGTTTTCAGTTTCACTCTAAAGGCAGAGCATTACTCTACAGGATGACTCCTGATCACTAGCTACAACTGAAAACAATGGATATTAACAATAAGTAATCAGATCCACCAAGAAAAGCATTCCTTTAGACACAATCACTGTTCTTGCACTCTGATATAAAACCTCCTGGTTTATATTCCGGTAATCAATGACAAAAAAGAGTTAAATTTTGAACTTTTAAATACAGAATAATATTAGTGAAATATTAATGGGAATATTTATTCAGTACAATTTATAGGTGTCTTAAAGGTCAGATTTGGGTTCAGTTTTGCTGACATTTAATCATGAAATCCCTTTCAACACAGCAAGAATCCATGCAACTAAAAATAGTGGGACTCAGTCTGAGCTGATGTAAAGTTGATGGGGTATTTCACACTAGAAAAATCAAAGCCTCGTCACTGAAGTATAAAATACTTTTCTGTGACTGATGAAGGCAAATTACTTGATCTGATGGCAGAGATGCCTTTTCAAAACCAATGCAGGAATGCAATTCATATGCTTGGAAGCTATGAGACCTTTGACAACAGGTTTCTGAAATGTATGATTTACACTAGATCCAACAGGGTAAGAAAAAAAAAAACAAAACAGCATTTTTATTCAGTATTACCAGCTGCCCATACACACCAGAGCATGAACTTCTTTAGCTGCTGTACAGCTGTTTTTGTTTCTAGCATTAAGCCCCCACAATTCTCAGGAATATAGACATCTCAAATGTTTGTTTCTTAAACACTCAGTCTAGCACAGCTAAACTATTTTAAAGATTAATGTACAAAGAAGTAGAGCACTCCACTTTCAATACATAACTATGGTCTTTTAGTTTGCTAAACTAAATCAAATCTAACTAAATCGAAACCTGAAATAATTCAGGTTTTGCCCAGCCTAAAGGAAAATGTAAACTAAAACAGAATAGCATTACAAAAATCTCTAAGACTATATTAAGAATCACTTAACACACTGCTTGGATGCGATTCACTTCAAAGAGTAGACTGCTGAGCAAAAGAAACCAAAAGAAAAATGGCAGAAAACGGGAAGATCTTAAAAGAAAAAAAAACCCTACATCACCTCAATATCATGTAGGCATATCAGAAGAATTGCTTCACATACAATAATTATCAATTTGAAATGCAAAGTTCAACATAAGCTACATAAGCAGAAATCTCAAATACAAACTACTGTAAATGTGCATGTATATACTTGTTCTTTATAGCATCTACCACAAACTACTAAATTGCCAGATATGAATCTTAAAGAAAATAAAGCAAATGGGATTTGACTGCAGAAATGTGCAGTTACCTAATTTTGCACACTATTACAAGTAATAATAAACTGCTGAGCATTACTGTGTGATCTGCCAAAGCCACTGCTGGGTTTTCCTGAATTCCCACCTGTTTGGGTTTTCTTATTATCTGTTTATGAGTTCATGGAAGCATAACTGATTTATTTTCAGTATAATTTCTTGAAATCTAAAAGAAATTGATATCTTATTTGAAAGAAAGCTTCATCCAAATTTGGTATCACAGGATACCCTCTCTCTTCTGAGACAATTCAAAGTTGTAATTTACCCACTGTTTCACCTACAGAGTGAAAGCAGTCAACTTGGAGCTAACATTTAACAGGGAAAAAAAAAAAAGTGCTTTTTTAAAACATCATAGTTAACCATCTTGAAGTTCTCTTTAATGCTCTGGTCTGCACTACTTTTAGGTATCTAACAAATACCTATTGCAAATGTATTGATCTGAAGTTCGCTGCTTGCTCTGCAGGCGACACAAGAATATCCACCTTCCCTATTCTCCTATAAAACGGTAAGAAATGCAAGATACACATGCAAAGACAAAACCACTTCTCCATTTCCAAAGGAAAACACTTCACTGATTTTGTTTGGGTTTTCTTGCTTCACATCTATAGTCTAAAGTTTCATCATTTCAGAATAATTTTAGAATAGAAATGTTTGCTGCAAACTGTTCAGAACCTTAAACAATTACACTTCTTAGTATTCAAAACAAAGAAAGGAACATCTGCAGCCATGGTTATTTCATATATCAGTTACTGTCTTTCAGACTGTTGGTGGGTGTTCACTTTTTGATTGGCTTTTAATTAATCTTGGTTTGGCTTTTCCAGAATTTGCATCAAAATCTTCTATCCCCAATCTATAGTTTATAATCTTCAAGTTTTAAGTCCTTCCTGCCAGAAAAGTGAATCCTGATTTCAGCATTTAAATGATCTGTGTATATCTGACAATTCATACTATAAATAGCAAGTTAACAACTTGAGGAGATACCATCTATTTGCGTGTATTCTTTTATTAGAGGAGGTAAATTCAATCTGACTTGCTCCATATTATTGGGAAAGGGATGTTCCTCTTTCCTGAATTGTAATGGGAGCAACATAAGCCTATTTTGATTAAACAATACCTTGAAATAAGACAAAGAATATAACTTTCAAGTTGAAGAGTTTACCAATTTTTATGCTCACTATAATGGCTTAGAAATATTTACAAAGTCCTCCCTTATGTCCACAGCCATGTGCAAAATAATTGCTTGTTTCAATTAAACTGATCCTGCAGTACAGCACTCCACTACATGTACTCATGGACTACAGTTAAATGGGAAAAGGGGAAGATTAATGTCTGGGGAATTGGAAACCTCACCTTCTTTCATGGCTCCTCACACCTAAGCTTTTTATCCTCTCAGATGTGACTATGCCTGTTACAGTATTTTGCCTGCACAGTGAAACAGAAGTTAAGATAGCTTTTAATGACCATGCTAATCAAAGTGTCAATGAAGAGGAAACAGTTACATTTTTTTTGGTATTTAAATGCTTGAGCTTGTCAATCTTGGAAAAGCAGGTGTGTAGTCACACTTCAGAGAGCAGAATTACTAGCTCAAAACACTGCAGACCTTAAATTTAGAAGTCAAAGAAAATGCAAAGTCACAGCTGAACAGCACAAGAGAAAAGGACAGGGTAATACTCTATGTGTAAATGGTATAAATAAGGAGTTCATACAAATTGACTCATTCTTTGATTGCACATAATCCTCCCAGTAGCCTTTTGGAGCTGAATTAAAAACAGAACAGCAGCAAACTTACGCGTTTTGCAGAATTTTCTACCATCTGGTAAAAAAGAATTAAACAATAAAATGAGAAGAAAAGGATACATACTTCATAAAAGATATTTACTAGATTTTTCACATTAAAAACTTTCTGCGCATTTTACAATACCTCATCTGTTAAGATAACTATCAAAAACAGGATTTTTTTTTTCCTAGCAAAAAAAAAGAGGAAAATAAGCAATCAAAACTGAAAGAATTAATTTTGTTGTAAACAGTATTAAGCCAGGGGGAAAAAAAGGAAAAAGAAAAGAAGCCACCACCCAAATATCCTCCTCATAGCAGGGAAAGTCTAATCTTAATCAAGCCACTGAAAAAAATCCAACCCTTCAGATTATATCAAGATAGATTAATATTTATGGACATGTGACAAGAAAATTTTCTGAGCAAACACCAAAGATGACATCCAGAGCTAAAATGCTCTACTGACTTGCCAAAAAGAATGTAACTCAATAGCAGATCATGATGTACACTGCAGTCACAAGAGTATCACTATTCACCATTTTCTCATGATGTGAGTATGCAAGTACAGAATACCTAAAATAATCTAAATATTATTCTGTGCACCCACTGAGGTCTATGTAACACAAAGACTGCAGTGTAATCCAGATTCTCAAGCATTCTTTCATGAAATTTCTTCAGTGCCAGAGGGAGCGAAGCCTCAGCAGTACAGAATCAGCAGCAAAATCCAAGCTGCTGCCAAAATTGAGATCCTATCTGCATCTCCTGCTCTTGGCCACTCAAACCTCTGCCTGCTTTACACCATCACATGGCTAGATGAGAGCAGAAAATTAACCCAGCTGAAAAACATTCAAACATTTTGTCCCTGATGTAGCACATTATGCTGACATACAACTTTTAATGACAACAACTGCGAAAGACAGCAGAAGAATGCATGAGACTGCTGGTTAGCTCAAACATCAAGTGACTTTGCAAGTGCTCTGCGACCCCTCCCACTAAGATCCAAAGTCCTGCAGAAGGATGAGATGGCAAAGGTCAAAAGATATTAAGCCACACACATTTGTCAAAGCAGATAAACTTTCAAGTTGGGGTATTAAACTAGTGGGGAAACACAGTCACAAGAGACAAGGAGTAAAATTTGAAATAAATGAAGCTTCAGTGAAGCAGTCTCTAAACAAAACTCTATGAGCTGAATCACCCATTCCTAATGGATGTTCAAAACTTAAAACAATGCCACGAAACATAGTGAGTAAACCTTCATCTGAACATAAAGATGGAAATTCCACACACAATGGAATATTCTTTCAAAAAGGCACAATTACAATGGTGAGTTTCACAAATATTCAATAACCTAGCACCCACAGGAGGGCTGAAAGACTACCCCCAAAATAAACAGTGCCAGCTAGACAAGAACCCCATTCGCTAAAACTAGCAGATATACGCAGCAAACTCAGACAAAGACAGTGGTGGGGGAGGGGAAGGAAAAATATTACCACACAGAATGCTAACAGAAGTTGGGACTAATTTGGGGTAAGGCAAAGATGCCTTATTTCCAAATTACTTATCTTAAATGTTTGGTTTGGTTTTTTTTTTCATGTTTGTTTCTTGGGTTTGTTTTTTGTTTTAATTGAGATGTGCTAAAAACATCTGTAATATAGTAATACAGCACTGTGCAACACAACTTGCCATAAAAAACTTCATAAATATGGGACCAAGTATTTTAATATATTTGATATGTATATACAACTAATAAAGAGTAAATTGTACCTCATTTTTGGAAACAAAATGGCTCAACTGATCACATCTGAGAAACAAACACCTAGAAAGGTTTTGGAACAATCAGTTTTCACATAGAGTTTGCAGCTGCTTCGATTTTCTTCTGAGACCACTGTGACATGAAGGAAAATATATATAGAAAAACTATTCCCAAAGATAACTGTTTTCTTGTAAATTTACAAAATCTTCCCTATGACTTCCCATTCATGTACTTTGCCATCGATGGCACCACCTTTCTGGAAAACACATAACAGTTTGCTGCTGTTCTGTTTTTAATTCAGCTCCAAAAGGCTACTGGAAGGATTATGTGCAATCAAAGAATGAGTCAATTTGTATAAACTCCTTATTTATACAATTTACACAGAGTATTACCCTGCCCTTTTCTCTTGTGCTATTCAGCTGTGACTTTGCATTTTCTTTGACTTCACCCACAGCAAAGTACTGCTTTCTATAAGATCAGAGTACCAAAAAGAATGATGCCCTACCTATTTAATATAGAATCTTTGTTACTCATGGCTTCAATTAACATTTTAAGGTTCTATCTATTTAAGAAAACAAATGTTTTTTTAAAATATTATTTAGGAATAATTTTTCTTGGACTTTGCCAGACTAGCACTGCTTGCTCATTTTGGCATCCTGAAGTCAGGATAATGCCATACATTCAGGTGGAAAAACCTATCCTGATTATTCTTGTCTAATTGCTCAAATTCTCATTCTGACAGCTTTCCCTCTTCAGGGGATGAACTGCCTGAACAGGATGAAGAATGCCTGGTTTTGCTTTCTTAAGCAACTTTTGTTTTTTTCCACTCCAGTTCCCTGTTCCCTTCTTTAACTCCACTAGGGAATCTGATGACAAAAGTCTCTCTAATGTAAGGAAAGTACTAGATTACTCATACACAGTTATGCAATTATGCAGCCTATTCATTTCCATATTTCAGCCAAACTAAGAACATATGAGTTACACGTTACAAACAGAACAGTAAACATACTAAAATAATAATCTAAAATTGGAAACAAAACCACACTCACATTATCCACAAGAGGTTGACTGCCTTCTAAGCAGTTGTTGCTTACCAATGATTAAAATTTAGCCCATATCTCTTAAGTATCAGAAGCATTCTAGTAAAACTCGCACTTGCATACAACATGATGTCTTTTTGAACACAAATTCTTTAAGAAAAAGTTCAGATTTCCAGAACACTGTAATATCAGTGCAGTGATATATTGCAATATTCATGGCAATACTATCTCTAGAAATATAAAAGGGCTGTGGGTTCATTTCAGTTTTTTACAATATACATCAAATAAGACGATATTATATGTACCTAGATGCATTTATGTCAGTAAACTCAGTACAAACCTTTACTTAAAGTATATTTCGCCTACCTAAAAACTACTCCATACTCCAGAGAGCTGTGCTGACAAGCAGATACATTTTCAGAATGGCATGGAAAGAAATACAATTTGGTCTGTAGAATAAAGGTCAATTAGGAATTTTGGTTTCCCTCATAAACCACAGATACAAGTTTAGCTTCCATCACTCAGAACAGTACAAATTTATGACATAGAGAAGGAATTTAATATGATGAATGAATGCAAAACTTTGTGAATATCCCAACATATATATATTTTTTATGCATACATATGTACATGTTTAATTGCAAATATATGTTAATAGACCAGTTTGCTTTTATCACAAACCACTGATTTCAAAACAGCAATTTTCAAGTTTGGATTGAAACATTTTATTAATGTTTTGTTACAGCAAGACTTACATAGCAACCCACCATTTCACCTCCACCTTCTACTGTATCCAGCAGTAATACCATTTAGGCATTTCTTCACTGAATTTATTTGGGACATTACATTTTATGTATTAGCTACCTGAAGTTAGCATCAAACAGAGGAAACAATTCACACTAACAGGACGATTCTTTCAAGCTTTCTACGTATAAATTGAAAGAGCTATACAATATCAGTTCACATAATTTAAATCAAAATACATAAAAATGGATTCTGCAGTGAGAATTGTGCCCCGTACAATTAATACTGTAGGCAAACAGAAAACCCAAGTTTGTGCAAAGAGCAGACCTTCATTCAGGTCTTGCTGCTGCTCTGAAGCTGAATCCCAATGTCCATTATGCTTTTTCCCTAGTTTCTGCTAACCTTTGCATTTCTTCTACAGAAATGTGATGTGGTAGAGACCTCACACTCTCATTCAACTATAAATGAAACTGGAATAGAGATTACCTTATGAGAATTCAGTGTTCTCTGAATTTCTAACACTGAAATATTTACACATTTATTTGCCTTAGCAATTTACTTTTGGCCAAAAGATCACTTATTCCTTTTCCTTCAGGCTTTCAAGGGCACTTCACATGAAATCTACTGCCTTCTCTTCACATGTGTTTTCTGAGCTTTGTATATCGTCTTCAAGCATCAAGAGTAAGACCAGTAACTGAATTGTGGCAGATGCTTAAGGAAATTCAAAAAGCAAGTACTTGTCGCCTTCACTGAGGCGAGACGACCTGGTTCAGTTACGACTTGACGACCACCTCTTAGGTCGTTCAGCACATTAGCACTCAGACACCAATGTGGTGGAAGGCAAAATGGCGTTTATTTGAGATGGGCACAGTGATTTATAGTCCTGGACCCTCAACGTCACCTCCGCCTGCTTACGATCTAGTTGTTATTTGATGCCAAGGACATCCGTACAGCGCGAGATCTTCCGGTCGCCATGCCCTAACTACCATCATGCCCTAACTACAACTACCATCATGCCCTAGCTACCACAAGTACTATTTCTCCATCCCACAGGCCAAATATTCTAAAATTACTAAATTCAAGAGCTATTTGCTCCTGCTACTTGCAATCCAATTTGAACCAAAGTTATCTAAAAAAAAAAAAAAAGAAATACCAAGGGCTCTTGAATGCTAGTTTCTTTGCTAACTCGACAGGCATATATTTTAGCAACAAATGCAAATAGCAAGCCATATCTTTCAATATGACAGCTTTTACAACTGACTCTCTGGCACCGGGAGATACACAGTTCTATAATTGGGCATGACAAGGCACTTTTAACAGAAGAAACAGGTAAAGCCAGAACCTGACCCTATGTGATATTAACAAACTAACTCCTAGACATGGAAAAATTTAGAAGAAATACAAATCAGCAACCAACAGATTAAGTCACCATCATAACATTTCCCTCACCCCAACACAACAATCTGAAATGCATCTTAAGAACTCAAAAACATAGCAGCATAGAGAAAGGTTAGGAAGAGTCACACAAGTTCATCTTAAAATTATACACATGGAAAATAAAGAATATAATGCTTTGCAGCACAGCTAAAAGGGTTGTGGTTTTCATTAATAAACCAGAGGATAGAGTTGCCTAATGCAGGCTAATAGAATATGGCATTATGAACCGCCCGATAGATAAACTGGGGACAGTTCTTACAAATTTCAAGAGGAAAAGACCAAAATGAACGAAAATGTCTGAAATAGTAAGGACTAAAAATATATAGTAAGAAAGGAATGAGGTTTTTTTTCTAGTACTCTTTTTTCCCCAGCACTTCCTACTATTTCTCTCCCCCACTTCAGATGATGGAAAAATCTGAAGAGTCATTTCCAGCAGTTTTTTCAGATTAACTATAAGGCCTCAAGGCTTAAAAGCAGGAAAGAAACCAGTTTACAGAAACTACTAGAGGAATGAATAAATAAATAGAAAAAAAACCCAAACAAACAAACAAACCATCTGCAGGCTCCATCACAAACACAAGTAAAGAAACCCACCAAGGACACAATTTTTTGTATTATGTATGATATCTGTAGGAAACCCTATTATTCATGAGATCAAATGTTCAGTTAACTTCTTCAGGAGACTATTTATTTTGAAAGCAAGGCTTACAAAGCATAAGTTCCTGTGTTGTCAAGTAGTTTACTATGTGATGTATTCAATAGCTCCAATTCTAACAAAACCCAAACTTGTTTATACACAATACTACCACCTCTCTCCCCCTACTTTATGTTAATGACAGCATAAAGTACCCTGCTAGAATGCCTGCTCTGGACTGATCCCTAATTTAAGGCAGCAGGAAGCAAAAAGCAGAGGCTGCCACGCTTCAGGTGTGGCTTACCAATATGTACTGAAGGAATACTTTCAAGTAGTGCTACAAGCCTAAAGAAAGGATAACTTAAAAGACAATTTTATTCCAACTTATTTCCTGCTAGATCTACATTTTGTAACTGATCATCTCCATGATCCTGACAGAATCCTGGCTTCTGTACAAAGGTTTTCACCCAGACAGCAACAGAACAGTCCCTGTTGAACAACAGAACTGTGCTTCAAAGCACATCAGAATGGGGAATGTAGAATGGAGTATCCATCTGAAGTTGGAAGTGACATTTGACAGGATGAAATCACTAAAGTCAGCTAAAGTATCAAGTAATAAAACCTACAGCCTTTCACAAAGCTCTACGTGCAATACTTAAGTTTTACACAGCCGATGATAACCACCATAATAGGGCAAAAAAAAACCCCACAAAAAACAGAAGCAGCAGCACTTTTTGCACTATCTCAGGGAAATACAATCAAATGTCAGCTAAGGATATGAATACATTCAAAGCTGATGAGCACACAATTCTTAGTCATAGAGTTCCAAACACATTGTCCATACAGTTCCAAACACCCTTTACTGCAAAGCTGCTTCAGCTACAGAGTCAATCCATCTTTCCTTAAAACATGACTGGTCTTGTTATGCTTCTTTATAAACAACACTCACTGACACTCATTATTCAACACTCATTCTAAGACTTGAAGATATAACTAAACTTTTTTTTTTTGTTAATGCTACCACTTCAGGAATTCTCAATTGTGCCAGTGACAACAGCCTGCACTTAAAAAAATAAAAAACCCCACATCAAAAAAGATCACCAAGAGACAGTGCTTTGACTGACTATAGCAGGTGTTTTGCTCATATTCCTAAGTTTAAAAGTTTAAATCAGTTTCTCAACAACTTCCAGTTTCCAACATTATGAATAAAGGACTTTTTTTTTAAATACAATAATAGTACTACTTCAGCTGACAATTACACACAGCACTTCGCAGAGGCTACAATTCACTGGGGTGAACAGTAAAATAAAAAGAATTTAAAAAAAAAAGGCAATGTTTTCTTTCTTCAGGTCTTTTTATACCTCAAAAACACACAAAAAGATAACTATTATTATCCTTTCCAAATGACTGTTAACACGTGATATAATTTCCATACAGCTTAAACTATAAGTTTCTACTACATAATGTATGAATATGTATGATCTAAACCAGACCACCACCAAAACGCTTCAGCCAAGACTAAACAAGTACTTGTGCACTTACAAGGAAACATTTCCCTTATTCTTTCTCTAGCTCAGTACTTACCAAGTTTTTTCACATTCGAAATCCCATCGTGTGTAAAACAAAATAAAAATAAAAATTAAAATTAAAAACCAGTTAAAAGGAACTACATTCCCTTTTCACCCTTAATCACTTCTGGGTTACTGCTTCCTCAAAATTTCCTTGGATATTGACAGTATAATGGCCATCTCCTTATCTCTTTCCACTCCCCACCACAGAGCTAGCAGCCCTTCCTGATCATCAGCAACAGCAGCACAAATGCCACAACACACCCTTCTGTCACAGCTTGCTTATCCTGCTTCACACCACCTATATACTGTCATTCCCCAGCAGAAGAGTCCTGCTATTTTAGCCTTTTAAACTTAGAAAAAGTAAATACTAATGTACCTCGCTATACTTTCATCTTCAAATAATTAAGTTCTGCTCTAGGATGAGTTTTTAATCTATTTCACACATTCAAATGCTTAAGCGTTTTGTTTCATTTAAAAAAAGAAATATTTTGCACTTACCTAAATTGCCGTCAATGTACATGAGTTTAAACAAAGAAAACAGTGAAAACATCCGAAATAAAGTTAAAAAGCAACAAGTATGCATGCAGATTTTAAGACATAATACTTAAAAAAGCTGAAGAAAGCAAAAAGCAACAGTACAGTGAAAAACAGAAAATAAGGTGAATGAGTGCACTGAACCTACTGGTATTAAGAGAGACTTTCACTGGTCATAAATACTATATTATAAATTTGAGTTCAAACTATTTAGATTATGTTTTCTTGAAAAAAGACATATACTAAAAATTATTAGCTAATATTTTTATTATTTTATTAACATGGTAAATATACCTGAGGAAGCATAGTAAAAGATAAACAGAACATTTCCATTTCTTAGGTTACCAGCTTTACCTTTTGTATGTAACCTTGTACTTCATAAATATTCACAATAAGCTTCAAAATATGTGATGTTGCACACATTTACGCAGAAACAATACGACATACTGAGAGGTATTTATAGTCCCCAAAACCTCCTCAGACCACCCATGGTACTTCAAAATAAGGCCAGGAAGGGGAGGGCTCCACCTTAGCAACCAGTATACACCAAAGATATATACTTTCATACATATTAAGGAAGAAAATGGTCCTGGGAACTCAAACTGAAGACCCAATCGCTGGCAACAACCTGCATATTCCACTAGGATCAACCTTCCAGAATTTCAACAGGCATAAACACAGTATCTCAAAAAAATATTAATCATGGTCTCAGCAGTAGACAGAGGCAGGAAATAACAGATCTTCAACTTTCTTTGACTTGCATTTAGAGGATGTCAGCAGCATCTAAGCAACGGCCTATCCAGTTTGGAAGCATGCAAGGTTGATCCCAGCCAGGGAAACCATCAGGGAAAGTTAAAAAGTGTCCAGCTTCTTTAAACATCTATACATTAATAACCTATATTAATACATAATGATTTTCAACTATACAGTTTTATAACTACATATAAATAATATACATAATTTTAAATTAATTTTTAAGTCCACTGAGTAGCTCCCAGATAAGCCAGCAAAGTTACAGCAAATTAAGTTATAGCCCTTACTAATTCTTTCACAGGGAGAAAGATAATTAAAAGAGTTTGTTTTGTATTATGCATCAGAAAGCAAAGTAAGTTCTGGTATGTTTGGTTTGGGATTAGTGGGTTTTTTTTTTCCCCCTCCAGTTTTCAAAAATATATGCATTAGCCTGATCAAGATTTTACTAGTAATATTGTTTAATTAATACAAAGAGGGAAAAATTTCATAGTACTTATCTTCATTCACTTTTCTACTTGTCATAAATCAAAGCAAAAATCAAGAGCATGTGAAATAAAATGCAGTAGCTACTCAGTTCTGAATTCATGAATACCTATACCCTTTATCTACTGATTATTAGCTCTATTCTGTTAATTGAGGCATCTATGAGTTATTCATATAGATATATTAAAAAAAAATCAGGAAATAATTTTGCATTCAGAACTATAAGCCTCTCAAAGGAACCATTCACTACCCTTTCTATCCTTTCTCTTCATCTCAATCAAAAACAACCTCCTGCAATATCAAGACAGGAACAAAACTTCAAAAGATCAAAATTTGTAATGTTTTCAAAGTACACATTAAACAATTTAAAATTATGTTGGTTCCTGTAAAGAAAAAAAAAAAGATCCTCACCATTTATTTCCAACAACGTAACTATGTCATGAATGAAAGAACCACTGTTCATTGCACACAGCCATTCATTTTGTATTAATTATGTAGTATTAAATAATGACATTTATAAGTGAAAAAGGGCATTATTTTGTGCAACTGAATTTACAGCTTATTTTATGTCACAGTAAATCTAATCATGACGTTGTAATCTCATAAAAGCAGCATGTCAACTGTTAAACATTAATATGTTGTCTTAGAACCACCTAATCCAAATGGATAATCTAATTGTCCCTCTGTTTTTGACAGACAGGCAACAATTCTGGGAATGAATACAGCTGAAAAATTCCTTGTGTCCTCCCAGTTCTTTCCACCTCATAGCCTTCTACTGTGTATTGAAACCCGCTACAGTAACTCTTCCATGTTATACACTGAAGCAAAATTAGAGGATAACTATCTACATGGGAACAAAACACAAAATCTGAGATGCTGCAAGTTGATGATTCCAAGACACAGGATCACTTTGTAGTTTAAAAATATTTAAGAGATCTTCTTCCCCTATATATATATATATGTATAATCAATCCATACACAGAACACTACTAATCATACTGTGAGAAATTATGCCACAAAGAGTATGTAGAAGGAAAAGATAACTAACTTTGGCCTGTAATAAAGAACAGGTGCTCAAAGCATTTTTAAAAGAAAAATAACCTTCAAAATATGTCCAAGTTATGTTTACTGTTACAAGTTTACTGTCCATAAACTTCATGGATCTCCTTTTGCTTTCAAAAGGTTTAATTTTATGAATCTTCTGTTGAAATACAACCTACTTTATCAAGCTACTTCTTCAATTTGCCAAATTTGATTTTTCATTGTGTTTTCCAGAACATTTTAACCCTTCCTTGCTTGATATTACCTGGGTGCATAACAGACATCCATCATTCAGAACACTGATGGAAGGCCTCAAACACATGACTTATCCCTACCAGCTCATATTAGAAATCGTTTGTATTTCAGTGTGAATCACTGATAATTACACTTCACTTTAACAGTCTTCCAATCAGGCATTCATACAACAGCAATTTCAACTCATATGCTTCCCACCAGGTTGCTAATGAAAATCTGAGACAAAAAGAAAGTTTTCCTAATGTAAAAACGTAACTGTTTCTCTTATGCATAAAGCCTGTTTGAAGACAGACTTGACTGATATTCTTATCAAATCCATATTGAGTGCTAGTTTGATTCTTCCTTGTATATCTCTTATATTTTAGAGTCAAGGATCTTTTAAAAATACAAATAATTCTTACAGTTTACAAATAACTTTCTTTGATAGTTCTCAATATTTTTTTCCAGAAACCACAATAAAAATATCAAACTTATAATCTGCTTATTTCTCTCTTCACTCCTCACCCCCACCCCCCCACCCAGTGTCCTGTCTGTTGGAAGTTCCCAAAGTTGGCTATAAGACTATTTCATCATGTACAGGCAATCTGAAAGCAGTTTTAAGTGTTTAAGTAAGAAAAATATCCATTTAAGAAAGGAAGTTTCATAAACCAGTAATCTTCAGGCACACAGAGATAAAGCTATCAATCTTTAGTATAGATGTAACAGATCCTACCCCTATTTTTACCTCTAAAATTATAGCTTTTTGATAATTGTAATTGGAATTAGCTGTTTGAAGGAATAAGACTAGCAAACTAGCTGTGACATGGTTTAGTGTGAGGTGTCCCTGCTTATGGCAGGGGGGTTGGAACTAGATGATCTTAAGGTCCTTTCCAACCCTAACTATTCTATGATTCTATGATTCTAAACCAGCTGACAAACCAGCTTGGACTTCCAAAGCCATTTTTTCAGAAAAGCTCTCTCTAAATGCTCACAAGAAAGCTAAGCAACAATTAGGTAAGAGAAATGGTCCTTTCATGCATGAACACTTGATCACAAGAGAGGAAATCGTAGAAACACATGGTAAAGTCAGAAAAACAACAGAAGAATCCCTGTGGAGTTTTGCTGGAACCTCTGTGCTGTCTTGACATATCCTAAGCAACCCAGAGAACAGGGTAAACAGTAAGATGACTGATTTTCCTCATGATTTTACATAACTCGGGGCAGTAAAGATGACAGCCAAAAGCAAATAAGGATTTTATAAGGCAGGCAAGGGCTAGCAGATGAAATTCAAGGAAGATTATGTGAAGTTATGGACAAGTGAATATAACCCTACCTTCATGTATAACAAGCTGCAATCTAAACTGATTATAAGCACTGGTGAGACTCTTCAGATATGATAAATGTTTACATTAAAATATTAGCTCCGTACTCAGTAGCAGTAAAGAAAAAGTTAATCCAAAGCTAAAAAGAACTTGCGTGTTGGGAATTGCTGGGAGAGACTAAAAGGGCAAACACTGTAACACCAATGCATAACCCATTTTACAGCTGTATTACGTAAAACATGAACAGTTTTGGTCTCCTCATCTCAAAAAAGAAAAAGTGATAGATCTGAGAAAGACTTAGAAAAGAATCAAAGGAATGTCAGTTTCATGAAAGGAACTATCACACATGCTAAAATTTTCCTGCCTGTAAAATAGCTCATGGAGGGATGTGATGATGGTGTCCAACAAAATTACAGGTGGCATCAAGTCCAGCACCAAACATCAATTCTTCAATATTTCTTCCAGTACAAGGAACAGGAAACCCTAGCAAAAGCCACCAAAGCCTAGCGAAAGCCAAATGAAAAGCAGTGGTTTTTCACACAACAGGGTAAGCTGTGGGATTCACTATTATACAAGGTTGCAGTCACTAGAATTTTATACAGGTCCAAAATCAGCTGGGTTAATTCAAAGAGAAGTCCACTGAGAGTTATTAAGCAGACAGAAATGTAGCTGAATCATAAGGGATCGGTGGAGGTATTACTGTATACTAAGTCTATTCTATGAAATTTTGGATATTGTTAGCACTTGAATACTGGGCTACCCAATATTTATATTAACTTACTGTGCAGTAAGGACTCATGCTAAATAAACAGGTAAGTTAAAATACGGGGTTTTTTTGTCTTCTGTTAGATTCACACACGAAAATAAGAGCACTTGTTAAAAATAAAAAGATGCAATATTCTATGAAATGAATAGGAGGACACAGAACAATTACTCATTTATTTTCCCCTCAAGATGAGAGAATTGCTTTGATGAAGAAAAACACACACACAAAACACACACATAACTAATCTGGCAGGTGACAAAGTCTCTTAAGTACCCAGTTCAGATTCCAAATGCTAACATAAGACTCTGATGTGACATTTCTGTAAGAAAGGCTAGCAAAATCAGTGTATATTAGAATATTCCTACTGCTACTCTTACTAACCATTAAGCTTTTGAATGGTAGAACCTTCACCAGACTGTTTCTGATGGTATTGGTTCTGACAACAGGTGCATCCTAGTGCACCTACTCTAAATATTAAGTATTATTGCTGTCAGTCTCGATACACAAGTTACACAAGAAAATTAAATTATTTCACTTTACTGAATTCTGGATCAAGAGAGTTTCCCACTTAAGTAACTGATGTAAGGCATGTTAGACCCATAGTTATTTAGGGTCATGTGATGCCTAGGAGGCAGTAAGTTTGGTGAGAAGCACTGATGATCAGAAACTCAGAAGTAAACTAAAAATCGCAGTTCTTGCTTCCTGCCAGCAAAGAAGTTTAGATTGGGAATCTGGAAGTGAGAGAAACACAGGATTGTGTTTTTGTCTGGGGAAAGTTAACAGATGGTCTAAAAGGAGCAGCTTTAAAACACGACCAGCAGCCAAAAAGCATGTGGAAACAGCAATACAAGGGGGCTTTTTTTTTCATCTATTCTATGCTGCTGTAACAGCATAGTCTCAAAGCTTGACCTTATAGCTTTATTCATCCAGATTACAATACTCTAATAATTTAATAACTTAGTGAAAAGACTGTTACATTGTAAATAAAAGTATCTGAAATTCGTATTTACGAGATGCAATTTTCTAAGACACAGGTCTCAAACACTGCTGAAAACACAACTTCCACTTCATTCCGTAACACAGAATTACAGAAGGTTGCATAAGGGGATTTAGTATCGTACCTTCTTTTAACTTTAAGAGAGAGCTAAGTCCCTCTACAGCTCATACAAAATACGGTTTTGGATGTTTGTTTATGCTCTTGCAGAGGTGCCTCATTCACCTCACCAGGAAAGGTTGCTATGTATAGTAAGACTGTTGCTGGAAAAAAAAAAAAAAAAAAA
>NDXB01007658.1:24139-78027 GCA_002631895.1 Agapornis roseicollis | reverse complement strand
AAACACAACAGCACTAGACAGTCTCAAAAATAAAAAAAAAAAAAAAACACAGTGACAAAATAAATATTCTCTTTAGCCACATGAAAGAAGGTTGCATGAAGGGAATTATAACCCTATTTAATAGACCAAGACATACAATTCTTGTTGTCAATGACAAACTTGTTCCAGCACACAATACAGTACTATAAGCAAAACATGAAGTACTTCACTGTAAATCAACAGGAAAAGTTTCAGAATTACTTACCTGATTTTCTTCATGGGAAACTCTCATTTGTTCTTTAAGAACTGACATTCTGGCTGCTTCTTCTTTCCTCAGTACTCTTTCTTTCTTCAGCTCAGGACTCCAGAAAGTTTTGATGCTATTCATGGAGGATCCCAGCTTGCTGTCCTTAATGTCTAGTTCTTTTCTGAGAAGATCATTCTCCCTCTGTAGTTCCTTAAGCTGAGCCTGCAAGTCTAACATGGTACTATCCCTAACCTGTCTCAGCATAGAAGGAACCTGATGGTGATGATGG
Source organism: Agapornis roseicollis (assembly GCA_002631895.1). Lineage (NCBI taxonomy): Eukaryota > Metazoa > Chordata > Aves > Psittaciformes > Psittacidae > Agapornis > Agapornis roseicollis. The sequence goes on along the minus strand of NDXB01007658.1, from coordinate 77,512 downwards.
TGTGAAGATGTGGTTAGACCTCCATGCTGATCAGTATAAGAAAGGACATCTGTGTGCGAAAGTCCAGCTGAAGCAATATTAGGACTGCTCCCCATAGCTGTGACTCGACCACCATACATAGCTCGATTTGTAGCCCTTCCAAGAGTCATTGTGCCCTTTGGGAAAGTAGTAGAAGCTACACCTTCATGGTCACTCAGATACATTGGTCCAGATGTTGCATAGGCTGCATTAAGGGACTGGATGTTCTCCATTGATAACGTCTTACCTGTTCCTCCTCCTCCTCCACTACTTGTTCGCCTATGGCCCAGGCGAGGGGATCTTGGCAAACGAGGAGACCTGGAGGGACTTCCTTCCAAGTTACTGATTGTTCTAGCACTTCCATACATTTTTCTTCTACTTTGAGGTACTACTTAGTAAGAAACTAGTAACACTAAAGTTGAATATTAAATTTATAATTCCAGCTAGAAATGTTGGCAGTTTTACTGAATTCTTCCAGTAGACAGAAATCTGTTGCTCCTCTGAATTCAGAGACCTGGAAGGACATATTATGAAGTTAAGTAAATTTGCATCTTGTAAACTTATTTTCCAAGTAATCAGCATATATCATAAAATAACCCATATCCTAAAATAACAACTTTAGAAATAAAGTTTAGTATACATTTCATATTTAGGATGACTAGTTTAAAATGCATCTCAAGCTAATTCTATTGAGAAGCTGTTCATTTTATTCTTGCTAGAAAATATCTTTACTTAGCTTAATTAGCTTTACATTGCAATAAACATATGCCCAAAAACATCTCTTACCTGATACATTAATGGACTGAAATGCCTACATGGAATTACATCAAGAAAAAGCAAACAGCTGTTGTTAACATTAAGGACTATCCAGAATTAGATACTACATTTTCAAAAGACAGCACAGAAGTAGCAATTCAGTAGTTTTTTATATCCTCTAATAATATCAACACAGGATAAGGAAATGAGCAGGAGTTTTAATTTTTGTTTGGATTAACAAAGATGGTTTTTTGATAGGAAAAATGATGAAGAAAGCTTGTTTCCAATTGTTCAGCTGTAACCAGCAAAGACAGTTTAGTAAAAAAAAATTAACAATAAAACTAAAATAATTTTAGTGAATGTTTCCTTCTGAACAATTTTAATGTATTACAACACAGTATTATTTGTTCAGTACTAGCTTCCTAATAGTTGTTGTTAATGAGCTTTAGAGGAAAAGTCACCATGACAATCTAGGATTTAATTTAGAAAATGAGTGCTCATGAAATACAATTTCATTTCTTTTTTACCTATGAGTATCATATTATTACTTAACTACGTTTGTAATTTATTTAACCAAACAGATAGATGTGGACCAATGCTCAGTTTTCAAATTTTTCGGTATTATCATTATACATTTACCCAGTTTTAAGTAAGTTCATTAACTTTACATAGCATAAACATACAAACAGGGCTTAAGGGTTAGGCAGGCCCAATGATTTTATTCTAACAAACCTGAATATTTCAATTTGTGGTAGTTCTTAAATTGATGGTCATCAACCAGATTTAGTATCATTTACTTCAAAGATAACTAGAAGAAAAACGAAAGTTGGATTCAGTCAAATCAGGTAATCTTTAACTGTACCCTCAAGGCATCCTTATTATCTATACATAAATTATTTCCAGAGCTGTAAAACATCTGTTCTACATTTGCAGTAAAGAAAGCATTGATGCAGGAGCAGGCAGAAGGATTATTTGATGTCATTTATTAATAAGCTCTAGCACATTAAAGCCTTGCCAATGATACTAGTGTAAAGCACTATGGATATCAATTATGTCAGCGAACAAGAAGCATGCCACAGTCTCCAATGACCCCTCATTTTCCCTCCACAATCATACACCACATAGCTCTCATTAATTCTAAGAAATGATCAGTATATTGCACATTTTCATCAAGTTCAACAGCCAACATAGTCTAAAGCATCTTTTGTTTCATTTGAATTACCATTATTGTCCTCAGTTCAGCAGTAGCAGTAATTTTTTTCCTTATTAGTAGCTGGTTCAGTGCTACATTTTTGACTTTCAGCCTGGGAACAGTGCCGATAACACCAATGTTTTTACTTGTTGCTAAGTAATGTTTACTCCAACCAAGCGACCAAGCACTTTTGAGTCTCATGCTCTGCCAGGGAGGAGGGGAAGACAGGAGGAAGCAGAGACAGGACATCTGACCCAAACTAGCCAAAGGGGTACGACAGCACATCATGCCCAGCATATAAACTGGGGGGAGTTTCCTGGAAGGGCGAGATCACTGCTCAGATTGGGCTGGGCATCGATCAGCAGGTGGTGAGCAGTTGTCTTCTCTTCCCTTGTTATTTCCCTTATCATTATTATTGGTGCCAGCAGTAGTTTTTGTGCTATATCTTAGTTACTGGACTGTTCTTATCTCAACCCATGGGAGTTACATTCTTTTGATTCTCCTCCCCATCCCTATGGGAGCAGGGTGAGAAAAAAGGCGAGGGGGAGAGGACAGAGCAGCTGCATGGTTCTGGGTTACAGGCAGGCTTAAACCATGGCAATTATGCTACTGAATTAGATGAGGTGTTTCAACTACTTTTCATCAACAGTGGTCATTCTTGCAAATTTTCACCTCTTTTCCAAGAGGTCACAAAAGTATTGTGTCAAGAATCACAAGACAGCCTTGCACTACACCAAAATGTTGATGTCAGTGCCATTATGGCTACTGGGCAAAAATATATGAGTGTGGTATTTATTCAACATCAATAATTTGGAAACACTAAACTCTTTGTACTGCACCCAGGCTGCTCCATTAAAAATATTTGATTTCAATGCAAACATGACCACTGGCAAAACATATCAAACAAGTTAACATGCTCTATACACACTATATTAACAAGACCAGTAATTCTATCATAAAACATTACCCATTTTTGCCATATAAAAACATTTTGACTATGCATAAAGCAAAGGCAGGGATATCTACTTCAATAAGAAAATGTAGATTTTAAACTATGTAGGAAGACAGATACAAAATTATGCTCCAGCAAATCTCTTCTACTGCAGGACCACCTAACTGGAGGCAAAAGCCTGATCCAACTCCTTGAGCCATGAAAGCCTCTTAAGGCTTTCAGAATTCAGCCCCAAGGGGTGCAGACTTAAAGGAACCAGATGTAACTTGCTGATTTGTACTTTCAAATTTTGACATGAGTATCCAAATGTATCCCCCTTTTCAGTTGTCATCCAGCATTCAAGAGATGACCCACAGCTTGTTTCACAGAAAGCTGGTGCAACTTTTCTGTCACCTCAACTTCAAACTGTACCTCATCATGGCAACTGGGGGCAACGCAATTATTTATCCTAATTCTCAAGTGCCAGCCATCCTCTGGGCAAATAACATAACTTCTAATACACACTGAAGAATCCATCCTCATGTATTTCTAGTTTCCTGAGGAAGTTCTATAGTTCCTTCAATGAGAGTCTCAGATGAGGTGAGAGAAAAGCATTTTCCTTCCACTGTCTCATAGCAGATCCTGAGCAAAACCAACTGCCTTCCAGACTGATACAATTCTCCACTTCCCTCCCTCCTCAAGTCTGGCCTGCTGAAAAACTGAGACTGTAACTATAAACTGTCAAGGTAAACTTAAACTTGATACAAACATGTATTTTTACATGAAACCGACATGATACACAGCTAGGTAGTGGAGATCAGTGCAGATTCATTGATCCTCAAAAACACAGGTACAAGATACCCTTATGTCATTTCACTACTGCTTTTCCTTTCCAGCCTTATAAATAATTTATGCTTCTTCCTTTGAGTCACTTAATATCCTACTGAGCCTTTTCTTTATGCCTCTAATATATATTTTTAGTATTTGTTTTGCCTTTTAGAAGTTATTAGTTGTGCTCTGTCTTCTTTTGTCTACTTGCTAAGTTTTGAGAAGTCCTCAAAGCAGAGAACACTTTCAACACTCCAATGCTTACCAATGAGCCCTACTGAAAAAAGGGAATCATTATCCCTCATCCAAAGGGAGATTTAATTTCTCCCTGGACTTCTTTATTTTCATAATCATCTTCAAATACTGGTTTAATATTGTAACTTTTATAAGCTTGTGAAAATTCTGAAAGCAACAGGAAAAGAGAATTAAAACATCACCAAAGAAGGGTTATTACATCCACAGCATTTTCAATTATTATTTTTAATTTTCCCCTGAAAGTATTCTAACCAAGATGAAGACCTCCAAGACCTCTATGTAGAAAGTGCAAGCAAACTGACAATATGCTTGGTTTCCTTTCTTTCATGAGCGCCTAAAGATAGCTCAAAGACCAAAAAATTGAAAATTCTGATGTAAGGATTCTTAGTTTATCTGTTTTCACTTGCAGTTCATTACCTTCTACAGTCTCAATTACACACACTGGCTCTCTTGCCAAAACCTAAAAAAAAAAAAAATAAAAAGGAAAGCACATGCATGTGTGTTTTTTGGGAGTTTATACATCTTGAGGATAAACCTTGAGCCCTCCTTTATGGCTGTGAAAAACCTCAGGCAAAGTAGAAGCCATATACTGTTGCTTTATGAAAGAGGGGAGAACAGCACCTACATCATTTCTTACTCTTCACTGCTTACACACAGCCTTCCTAACTTCAGAAAGATTTACAGTGTCTCAACATACCAGGAACTAGAGGCATGAAGAAGCAATATAAGCCTCAGGGCCTCAACAACTGTCACACATATAATCTACTGCCTGTAGAAAAGAGGAAATCCCTTCTCCCATCTTCCCATAGAACCTGCTGACACAGAGCCGTTCTAGTTGGACATGGAATGGGCAGGTAAGATATAGATGATTCTACCTTGAAAACTAAATTGATTTTCTATTGCAATTTCAATTACTGGGGGAATGATGTGGAAATTATTACTGTAAAGCAATCATTTCTTCCCCCAATGTTTCAAGGATGGTTTTTCTGAGCTAAAGCATAACCTTTATGCATCATAGTGCAAGCAGTAGAGAAGGAGATAAATGGAAGCAAGTGGAAACATAAGAATCTCATCTATGTAGGATGGGAGAGCTGTTCAGACAAGAACAAGAGTACCCACAACTAAAGGAAACAACCCTCCCTTTTGATAGAAGGCCAGAAGTTGTAGCTGTTGCAGTTGTAGGCACAAAGGAGCTCAGATACATCCCATGAAACCTTTATAACCCCAAAAACTTGCAAGAAAAAATGACTCAGATTTATTCAGCCTAGTTTCAGACAAGCTGCAAACCCACTTCTTGCATTTTCCTCACAAAAGGTTATTTAGAGTTTTAAAATGCAAATCTAGAAAATAGGAGAAAGAGCAGATGCTCACCTAGTTCATAGAATCATAGAATAATTAGGGTTGGAAAGGACCTTAAGATCATCAAGTTCCAACCCCAGTGCCATAGGCAGAGACACCTCACAATAAACCATGTCACCCAAGGTTCTGTCCAACCTGGCTTTGAACACTGCCAGGGATGGAGCATTCACAACCTCCCTGGGCAACCCATTCCAGCGCCTCACCACCCTCACAATAAAAAACTTCTTCCTTATATCCAATCTAAACTTCCCCTGTTTAAGTTTTAACCCATTACCCCTTATGCTATCACTACAGTCCCTAATGAAGAGCCCCTCCCCAGCATCCCTATAGCCCCCCTTCAGGTACTGGAAGGCTGCTATGAGGTCTCCATCCAACCTTCTCTTCCCCAGGCTGAACAGCCCCAACTTCCTCAACCCGTCTTCATATGGGAGGTGCTTCAGACCCCTGATCGTCCTTGTGGCCTTCTCTCAACTTGTTCCAACAGCTCCATGTCCTTTTTATGTTGAGGACACCAGAACTGTACACAACACTCCAAGTGAGGTCTCACAAGAGCAGAGTAGATGGGCAGGATTACCCCCCTCGACCTGCTGTCACTCTCCTTTTGATACAGCCCAGGATACGGTTGCTTTCTGAGCTGCAAGCACACACTGTCAGCTCATGTTCATTTTCCTCATCAACAAACACTTCCAAGTCCTCTGCAGGGCTGCTCTGGATCTCCTCTCATCAAAACCTGTAGGTATGCCTGGGAATGATCCAACCCACTTGATCTACTTGTGTCAGTACTTTCTTACTTAAAAAAATACTTTTTAATGTCCATCATGTATGACTTAAAAACTAACCATTGTAACTGTAACTTTTAACATTTTGCCTTGGAAACAAAATGATATAAAAGGATCCAGAAAATTCAGCATTCATTCTCAGTGGGAGGGAGGGAAGAGGCCAAACACACCACACACACCCATGCTCTCATCAGCCTTGTAAATCCCAGCAAGTAAGAAATAGTCTATTCCACACTAAAATACCTCCGACTGGCTGTTCCAAGTTAGGTTTAGCTTACTTTCCACATTTCTGCTTCATCACCTGCACTCTGCATACAGTAACATTCACATTATCCACATCGCTTAAGTCTCTGACACTGTAATTTTATTTGCCTTTTAGCTATCTATTTTTTATGGAGACTTAAAACATAGGATTCTAATACAATACTAATAGAAGGTCTGTCTCAATTTAATTTACAAATGCATTACTTCTACATATGACAATTATAGTTTCATTGAAATACTGTCTTCAGAGAATCCCATCAGGTCTGGTTTTCACTGGTCACATACTTCTACAAAAAAAACAGTTTTCTGAATTGTATCTGTCAATCTTTTCATGAAAACAAAAGAATTGTGTGGAGGCATTGTAGATTAGTTTCAGAACAGACTGGGTGCTATCTTGCCAGTTTCCTGAGCTCTGCGCATCATAATGGTTCAGAAAGAAAATAGGAAACTAGACCTTGCTAGAAAAAAGCCTGTAGTATCTGAATAAGTTTTAATGAAATGATTAAACATTTCATTCATTCAGTTCAGAAGAATAGGTTGTTACATTCCATACCTCTCTGTTTGAGCCTAACCTGCCCAGCAGTTTCAGATCATTTATTCCAAACCATTAAAAACAGGTAAGAGTTTAAACTTTGCTACCAATTCGGCATGAAGCCACAGTGCATACAGAGCTCTAACCCGTTTCACATTAGAGGTTTCACCAAGCAAGTAGGTGCTAGACAGCATGGTGGAGCTAATCTCACAGCAGATTTAACAACATTACTGAAGAGAATCATCAAATCAAAGTATGCTGAAAAACACCCAAGAAACAAAAACTTTTTCAATAACCAGATACAGAGCCAGAGAGAAACCTTTCCTCATGAGATATTCCCATGACAGAAAACATAATACGAGCAAATATTCAGACTCTGCTCAGGAAGCACATTCACTACTAAATCTGAAGTATCAACTGCACAGAAATCATTCCTCATATTAAACAGCAGCCAAATATCTTTAGTGAAGTCCAAATAGATTTGATTTCCTCCTTCTCCTGTTTACTAGGGGTTTGCTTTTTGGAGTTTGGTTTAGCTTTTTTGCTCAGACTACGGCACCCTGTTAGTTTTATTAGGGTCACTTACTGTTTCCTTGTCATCAATCGATGACCACTATTTGAGCATGGAGCTACTTTCTGACTTTGTGTCAATAAATTTTACATACTGACTCTTTACACCATGTCATAGGCAGAGAGAGTTGGGCCAGAACAGACACTAAAATGGAGAGGGAGAATCCTGGCAATTATGCTTAGAGAGTTGAGGCCTGATTTAGACTTCCTGTGCCTCCTTCTCTGGCCAGAATCACCTAGTCAGCAGTACATTTGAATATTAGACAAATACTTAATATCTTTGCACAACTATTTGGCAACATTAGCATTCAGACAAGAGCTCAAAAGGAACCCCTTCCTTACAGCTTCCGTCCCCAAAAAACACACAGTGACAGCTAAGTGAGGAAACTACAAATCCTTTGTGTTTTGTTGTTTTGTTTTTTTTTTTTTAAATACTCAGTGGCTTGCAAACTGTCTAAAATCATTTGGTACTATACAGCTCCCCAGGTATAAACCAAAAGCAAGAAAATAAAAGAAATAAGAGATAATGTAGAAGACAAAGGTCCTATACTCTGCACCAGGACACATCTTGTCTGTATTTTGAGACACCACTAGAAAAGGGAGATTCACAGAAAACGTTCTGTTCCATAAACACATGTCCTGGCAGACAGTAAGGATTTTACTAAAATAATCATTTTAATACTCTGTCACAACAAGAAAACATCTCTGTATGCCCCGTGTGCAAAAGCCCAGGGATGCATGTCTATTTAAAGTAGTGACCAAGAGCCAGAAATATTTTGTTTCACCTAGCTTTTTGACTGCATTAACAGAGCCTCAACACATCCTCATAAAAGAGAACATTGTTTTCTTTGCATGTTTCTTATCTCTATCAATGTGGCGGGGTTGGAAAGAAACAACACCACAAGCTGATGCAAACTAGATACAGAGAACCAAAATTTACTGTACAGTACGCATCCTTTCTTCAATACTCTGAGCAGCATGGCATGTCTCATTTTAATAAAGTAGAAAAAAAGAGAATGAACAAAATGCTGGTTCATATAGGGTTAGTATAAAACCTGCACTGGGTTTTATAGAAGAGCAAAGTAATTATTTGTTCATACTTACTAGCCTTACCAGGTTAATCAAATTACTTATCTCCCCTGTTTTTAATCATAAGAAGATCACCCATTTCTGGCTATTACTCTACTATTCCACAGAAGTTTGAAAAACAAAATATATGTAACTTCAAAACAAAATCATCATAATTAAAGTGCCTTAATGTCCTGAATCCAGATTTTTTTATTGATAAAGGGAAGAAACAGTCTGATAAGGGGAAGAAACAGTTACTTAGTTCCAGTGAAGACCAGCTCTGTGGTTTGGGCTTTGCCCAGAGTCCTAAAGAGCATGCGTGACGGCTAGAGGTGAAAGGTCCAGGCTCAAGGAAGACTAATTTACTTCATCTTGAAGACACCTATTCACGAGAGGAAGGCTCATTTACTTCTGCTTGAGATCCCTGCCCATGACCAGAGGGGGCACTGCACAGGCACAGAGGATCTCCTAGCTCATTATAATACAAAGCAGGGGTAGATAATGAATATGTATAGGTGTATTGTGCAACCTTACGAATACGTATAACTTTAAAGAATAAATGTAGAGGGAAACAACAGTGAGGTGTGCATGCTTTGAAGGAGCTATCCCCATACACCTCAGTGCTGAATAAAAAGCATACCTACTTTACAACTTTAACAAGTTGTGGAGTCTAGCCACGCATCAATGTAAATCTAAGTCTTGCTATACCCTACACAACAAATTTTCTATATACTCGTCAATAAACATAAATTTATCTGCTTTGCCTTGTAGTTTGTTATGAAAATAGTATACATATAGCTGTGTATAAAGTCAGTTTCAAAGTTTGTTTTGATCTTTCAAGTTGGTCATGTCCCTAAACTCCCACCAATGCTAAATGAAACTATTGACATTTCTCACCTCACAGGAACAGTTCATCACACGTGCATGTTTTTCATTTTTATTTCATACAAAAAGAAATTGTATGTGAGGAGAAAATAGGAATGGGTGTTGAATATACATCCTAATAATATATGTGGAAAATAAAGCTGTCAGGCATTCTAATGTCATCAGGTACAGTGACAGCAATGAGTACTTCTCATGCAATCGGAAAACTCCAGCAATGGAAATATTTGCTCAAAGTGTAGTATTAAAAAGTATTGAAAACGAAAAAAAAAAAAAAAAAAAAAAAAATAAAAAAAAAAAAAAAAAAAAAAAAAAAAAAAAAAAAAAAAAATAGCACTTCTGACTGAATTATCAGGACTATCAATTCTATTACTCTCCATCAGATTTAGGCAAAGAGTCAACAATACCTTTTTAATTCTCTTGTATACAAGTTTCAGTTTTAAATAAGGCTAGCATCCAGTAGATACACTTCTTCCAATGCACTGACTTTGTCCTCTTTATTACAGAGTTAGAGACAGTGTAAGTGTTTCAAAACACTTTTAAAGCATACTATTAATTAGAAACATGCTTTAGAAGAAAGGATGTAAACCTCACCAACACCTCCAATACTTTATATTTTTTAAGTTAAAATTAGTGTTTCAACAACAGAGATTTATCTCCAACACTTCCACTACAGGAATTCTTTCCTACACTCCTGCATGGGACAAAAGAAAGCCTCCTTGGGACAAAAGTCTCCTCTCCTAAGGGAAGCAAGAAATTTAGGGTTTATTTTATTTCATTTTTCTTATGCTGTGTCAAACACTAAAAACCTGAAGACAGATCATTAAAAAAGGCTTTCATAGCCAAGCAATGGCAGAGCCATCACATTTAATTTAATTGGTTTTGCCAGAGAACACACTGAGTCTTCACAAAAAGCTATACAGCAGTGTATCTGCCAATTCTGGGCAAGCACAACCAAGTACCACCTGCATGCAGCTTCTTTTCCAATGCAGACTATCACTACCCAAGTTTATTCCGATTTAATGGTCCATTAACAGAAGCAGGGACATTTATCATCCTTTGTTTAAAACACAAAGCACCAGCATTAAGAGTGTCATAAAGAGCTTCAAAGCCACAAGGTAAAATACCCCCCAGTTTAATTGATCAAAGGTCACAGTCCTGAGCTCCTTTTGTCACTGTATTGCTATTCACCTGCTCCCCTCTGTAATTTTTAACTTAAAAATCCCAATTTCCGTTGGAGGAGGAAGAGTGAATGGTGCTAATCACAGCAAGGGATAGAAACACATACATTCCAAAACACTGCCTGCACCTCTACAGGTTTTTTCTTAGACTTGTCAGGATACACAGGTATTGCAAAAGTCTTTCCAAAGAAAGAATTCCTAACATTTCAATCTTAGCAGGGATGCAGGTCTCTTACTAAATTCCTTATCCTAGTCTGTATTCATTGTGCCTTCCATCCTACAACTGTTAACCACCTGCCTCTTATTTCTTTCTCAATAAGAAATCATTTATCAATACAAGCCTGCAATTACAAACTCCAGTCTTTTGTGGAGGATTATTCTAAGGCACCAGACAAACAGTACTCTTAGTTTAGTACCTATTAAACAACAACAGGCAATGAAAAAAAAAAACCAAGTTTTTACTAAAATAGTTTTAGTAAAACTGGAAGACCATTGTCCTTTCTGTTACTTCTAAATTTAAATTGTAATGCTAGTGACACCAAGTTGCAATTCTGATAGAAACCCCAATTTTTTTCTTACAGAATGATTGTGTGCATTTATTTTTATTAATTTTTATTCACATACTCTGGACTAACAGAGCCCATTCTGAGAGTAAGTAATACTTGCTTACAAATACTACAGCAGAAGCTCATCAACTGTTATGTTATCATCCAAGAAGGCAAAACAGGTTAAAGATCACTCCAAAAATTTGGAAGTGAGGAACCAATATGGCAAGCTGCTTGATGCTTTAGACCCTGCAGAAAGAGTGCTTATAACTCAGCTGTTGAGAAGACTATATTTGTATTACTTTTGAAGATCAAAGAAGATATTCATAAGTTATATTTTTATTTCATAAAAGAATGGTTTTATGTATGTTTATAATAAAGACATTGCTTCAGATTAAAAGCTTCTGTAAACACTGCACAACACCTATTATCTATTTCCCCCTGCTGTACATGATAGTAAGTAAGGCCGTAAGAGATTCACAAGACACAAAATAGTCAAATGCTCAGAAATTACAGAAGACAAATATCATTGTGTTAAGCAAGTATTTCCTTACAAATGTAGTCCACAGTAGGAAAAGTCACACTTTCAATGCATCAGCAATATTTTGATAATAACAGAATGAAAAGGCCACAAACTTGTTACACATGTTCAAGCAACATCAAACATCTATATTATCAACATTCGCACCAGTCTTTGAAACATACAGCTGTTTACTTGGTAACACACACGTACACTAAACATACATTAAAGACTGCAATTATTCGATCAGGAATAAAACCTAGGAGCTGAAAGTAAAAATAGATTGACTGAGTTTACCATTAGACATGTAAATTTGTCTATTTTCATAGTAAGTATGTTTAAGAATATTCTGTCATTTATATTAATGCAATACTTTTCATTTTAAGATGCATTTAAAACTCATAAGCCTACCTTAGAAATAATCCAACATATGTCTACACAATGGAGTATTTTTGATTGAACTCACTAAGTCTATTCGCATGAATGTTATTAAATACAGGCTTATATATTTGCAAGCTAAAATTTTATTTTCTAATACAGAGCTTCCATTCACATAAGAAAGCAACAGAATAGTCATACAATCAGCTATTAGGACTACCTGTGTAACTTCCAGATATTTCTTAATACTTAAATATTGGGATATTTACAATTTAGCAAGCCTATATATCTACTATCCCTTTTACATTTCCTTGAATAATACACATATTTGTGCATTCATCATGCTTTGAAGCTATCAGAGCTGAAAAACATGCAGAACATCTCTCCATTCTCTTCGCTAGGATGTAAGAGTATGCACATGTTTCAGGATCACATCAAAAAGAGAAACTGGCTGTGTCTCAGCCACATTATATCAAGTATCTCCAAGGAACTTACAGGCTCTGTCAGTAATGCAAGTGATCTATCAGGTTACCTCTCAATTCTGCCCCAAAACCATTAGAAGGCAGTGCACTTCCAAAATTACTTTTTACTTATTTATTCACAGAGAAAAATTAAAGAGTTCCCAACTCTCTTGGTTGTTGGTTAACAACTTAATAGCAAAAACCAATCTTCCACCTTTATGCCAACACTGAACCCATCTTAGCTTGGCATGATCATGCCAATTCACAAGTGCAATTTACAAGTCCTTACAGGCACCCAACATGAACATTCAATATTGATAACCGATGTTACTGTAACTACTTTGCTTAAGGAAAAACAAATTGAGCAGATTTTAAATGAGGTCTGTGAAAGAGATACATAAATGAAAACAAGGCATCTCATGACTGACAATGCTTAGCCATCAAAAATAAAAATGCTTTACACAGCAGACTGTCTTCCAGAGAAGCACCTGAGAGTACCCTATTTCTCGCACTATTGTTGCCCACTGATCAACAGAGAACTGTGCTTTACCATGTCACATCTGCCCACTGATCTAAATTGTTCAAAGAACATGAATGGTAAGAACTGTATTTCAACAACAGTGTATTCTGAAGAAAATTATTCACTACAGAAAACTGTGTAACAAAGTTCACACAGAAGCAACAGACCTATGCTGTTTTATAAAGTCATTAAATGACTCTGACATTGCACATATCACAGACATAATGAAACCTGTATCTTATCAGACTACCTGTAAATTAATCTTACTGACCATAAGAAGTTCTTACTTAACAATACTGAAAACTGAAGCAGCACAAGCACAGCCTCCAACAGCATTCAACTCATATTTAACAAAGAGGAATCTGTTCCTGAAAATTCAAGTACTGTGGTCTCCAAGTCCATTCAATTTCTTGCCTCATTGCAATGAGGCAATCCAAATGGATGCCAAATAGTGTAGCCACAAGTACAGATACAGTAAATCTCCATTAGGAATTGGAATTGTTCTGTTAGCCTCTCAAAGTCAGTAGAACAGTACACCCCAAAAGTCAGCATTCATTCCAAGTAATGTGGGCTATTTTCTTGGAGGGAAACTGTCCCACATGTTACCAATGCTCAGTGCAACACATGATCTGTTGGACTGAATTCAGGAAGGACAGACACCTTTGCTACATTTCTTTCACTTCCTTCCAAATAAACTGCACATGATACCCAGCAAGGCAGTCACTGCAGACATTGCTTTCTTTAGTGACTTCCTACCTCAACTCCACAGTTGCCCCTGTAACACATCACTTATAACATTTGTCTTTGATCTCTTTACTCCTTTCAACATTCCATTGCATTTCTCACACAATTTAAAGCATTTCTTGAGAGTTTAAACTTAAAAATAAATCTCTTAATTTTCTATTTTCTAAATTTCTATTCTATTGTGTAGAACTTAGCTACTGGATTCTACATCTGCACTGTGACTTCAGTTACAGGGATAGATAAGCACAACAGAGTGAGAAGCTTAAAAAAAAAAAAAATACACAGTATTTGTTGAAAGTGAGATACTTTAACTTAGAAGTACATCAATCATTAAGGAAGCCAACTGTTAATTAGTCAGAAGCATTTCCAATGAATGCCCACCTGCAAGAGTTTCCAAGGTAGTTTAGAAAATTGATACCCTTTCAAAAACCTACTCCTAAAACTTCTCAATAAAGCTTAGGCTTTGCTAAACATCCAACACACCAAAGGCTCCCATGCATCCAATCACAATTTGTAACTGATATATACCTCAAATGTATACATATTCCATCTGCCACCCTAAAAGGACAAATTCTGAACTACACTTCTCCCACATTTTTATTACAAATTAAGGAGAACATAGTGATATATAACTCTCCAAACATGTAAACTGTCCAAATTTCAAAATCTGCATTCCTAATATTGTTAAGGGATTCCAGGTCTCTGCGAACAAAAATGGCATGACAGTAACAGAGCCTTATCCATCCAGTATTAATGTTTCAGAATAAGTAAGTTGAGGCAACCTCACCATTGCTAGGTACATATGAGTCACTCAAAAACTGAAACATCGTAAAAATATTTTAGAGCAATCCTAAAACTGAACAAATATGAACTCACAAGTAAAAGAGCATTCACATAAAAAAATATAATCTGCATCACAGTAATATTTCCTAGGTGGGTCTGACTAATCATCTCGATATATGTCCCAAGCATTTTGCAAATTAAACTGAGAAGATAACAAATGCATCATAGTGGATAAAAATATATTAAACACCATAAGAGATACAGGTGGGAGAACATATGCTGTCTTTGGAAGCAATACACAGGCTGGTTGCTTCACCCTCCTTGAGGGGTGAAAAACCCACTCTTTTCTGTTAGTCATCCTTCAAAGTTCTGCAAGAATCGTATTCCTAAAGCAAGAAAATTACCATGCACATTCTTTCAAAAACATGCATACTGACTAGCTAATTCTCTAAATATCAGGTATAGAGACGTTAAAATGGTGCCATGTGCTCACTTGATATTTTGCTGATAACAACATGGGCCCCTCCTTCCCTTGCCACCTTTCTACAGTCTTCTGAGCAGGCAAGAAATAAGAGGGGCCATTGGCATGTACAACTGTACCTTAAAAATCACTATTCATCAGAATTGAACTACCAGTAGGTTAGGAAAGCTGAAAAACTACCTACAGTACACAAAAGGAGCTGGTTCTCCTCCAAATCTTAAGGACAATGTGCATAATAAGGCATTCAAGCACTAACAGAAGGTAAAAGCAGGTCAGTGCTCAAGAAGATCAGACACACACGATTTCCAAGGCAAGAAGCTCCATTCTGCACAGTAGAATGGGAAAGAATAAAAGATGCCTTTGCATGCTAACTTTCTCCTTCATGCTTGGGAAGGAAGGAAACCATTTCTGTAAACAAACCCCATCTACTGGAAAAGGTCAGCATCTTAGTTGAAGATAGAAGACACTTCCTAGACATAAACCCACCTTCATGGTATAGGAATAAAAGAAACCCCACAATAAGAAAGTCAAAGCACATGATCTAAATGCTAGAGCAAGGAAGGAAAGACAACATCATCTTCCAGTTTCAGGTAAATAGTGTATCAGCCTAGGTACCTTACCAACTGCGCAGCATTAAAACAGAAGCTAAATGTAACGGAAGCCAAGTTTCCTCTAAAACTGTCTGAACATTCTTCTCCAACACAGCAACCACCTTACAGATCTCAGCATTACCCTTCAAAATTTACTCCAGCTGTTTCTTGGAGTCAGTGATGTTACTATCTACTCTCAAGTACACAAATGGCATTATGGAAAGAAATGGAAGAACAGTCCACAATGCTATTTCTCCTTCACTAGCAAAACCTTATCCCCTTCCCATTGCATTTGAAATTAAGTGTCTATTTGAAGACACAGTACAAATTAACTAGCAATAAAAAAAAAAAAACCCAAAAAAAACCACAAATACAAAATCTCTCTGTTCTTCACTGGAAGATCCACCCCACACTGCATGCACTTGCAAGAGATAAAGCAGTTTCTCTATAGGTTAAACACTTAGTTTAAACCCGAGCTGTAAAGCCATAAACCTCAGGGGTTGCCCTTACCTCATTAATCCTTTGGAAGAAGAAATTAAGTTCTGTTCACCTGCAGGACAAAAAGTCACTTCCCGCACCCCGTTTCCTCTAGGAGGAATGAAACTGCTAACTCACTTCAATGCCTTTCAAAACTGTTTTACACAGAGCCTTCAAACAAAAATAACAGTAACTGAAAAATTTCTCATAAAACACTCAAGAGATGTAAGAAATAATTCTCACACCCATGAAGCCAAGACCCGCAGTGGAAGTTTCTTGCTTCAAGAAACTGTTAACAAAGGTTTCCACACAGAAACATATCCCTTAAGAGAATTGGCTAAACTTAACCATTACACACTCCCTGCGGGCAAAAGAACACACCCTAGAAACTGACATTTTCCTCTTCATATTCAGGGAAAGGAAGAAGCCAGGAAATGCACTGCTCAAGCAGACGGGACCGTGAAAGAACAGAGGCCACAAGAGCCTTCGCTCGTCCACAGAGCGGGTAAAGCACACACCAGCAGCACAGCAAGGCGGCGGCTGCCCGGCCCCGCGGCGATGAGAGGAAGCGGTTGAGGAGCAACCAGGTCCCTCAGTCCCCTCGCGCGCTCCAGTGGCGGCCAGGACCGCGACGACCATCGGGCCCCGCGCGCGGCACGCGCCGGCCCCCGCCCTCCCGCAGCTACGGGAGATGGGGCGCGGCCGCCCCGCCCGCCAGGGATGAGGGGAGCGGAGGGGCGGGGCCGCTGCCTCCCGCCCGCAGCGAGCTCCAGGGGCAGCCCAGGGCGGCCGCCTCCTTCTGCCAGGGCCTGCCCACAGCGAGGTAGAAAGGAGCTTTACCCGAGCAGCAGTGGTGAGGGCTTGGGCAAGAGGGGGGGAGCCTTCTGTCAAGCGAACTGAAGGAAATCCAGTTGTGGGCGTGCCTGGAGGGACGCTGGTGATGGGAGGAGGCGCCGCTCTGACACAGCGCCTGCACAGGGAGTTGGCCCAGGTCGGGCTTCCCCAAGTCCTCGCTGAGCAGAAGCGAGATAGGGAGGACAGTCTGAAGCCCCTGCTGCCCGTGGGGCTGGGAAACGAGCGACCGTAGGGTGAAAATAGGCCGAATCCAAGCTGTGGAGTTGTACGGTTGGACAAGGTGGGAAAAGGGCAGTAACTGCTGTCCACAGCATCTTCCCTCAGAGCAGGGCAGCAAGGGTGGGGGCAGGCTTGAGACGGAGGAGATTTTACATCCTCAGCTTCGCCACAGGGAAATGAAGGACCAGCGGAGAAGCCACTTGATGGGAGGGGGGGGGACGCGGACGGGGACCGAGGACGGACACACACACAGACCTTCCCCACTTATCCGCCCTCCGAAGGGGGAAGCTGGGGAAGGGCCTGCTCGATCTCGGAGGAGCTGGCGGAAAGGGGTCGCGTACGAGGTGCAGCCCTGGACATGCACCTGGAGGCACGGGAATCGGCAATAGAAAGCAAACCCCAAACAAACAAATAGTTAAGTGAAACCAGTGATTTAAAAAGCCAACCAGAAAACTAACCCTGACAAGTAGGATTTGCCCTCCTCCTGACTGCACTTATTGGCCGTGCTTATTTGCAACGAGCTTGGATCTGCCAATGCAAGTGGTCGGTTGCTGTGTCCATCAAAAGGGAAATATCAATTCGCCGCTAAGGGAGTAGATTCCCATCCATCCATCACAAGGCTTAGCAGGTAGCCGCCTAGAAATCAATCACTTAATAAAAAAAATATACATATATATTCCTTCTCCATCATATTACTAGTCCGGTAGTCTTGGCAAAACAGATCTGTAATCCTTAATGGATATATGCGTGGATTTTATCATATGCATCACTCCAACCTAAGATGATCTTTAAAAAAATAATAAATCACACAGCATCGTAAATGAGGCACCTCAATAAGTATCCATTAATTATATAACTGCAAAATAATATGTTAGTTTGTTTCCATTCGCCAGCCACTAGAATGGAACAGAAATACCCCACTTTCTTCCTGACACGATTTTAAAACATCAAACATGATCCAGTATTTAGGTATAAAACTAGAAATTTTTAAAGCTCAGCAGTTCTACCCTAGAAAACTTGAACAATATTTTTAAACACTGGGCACAAACAATGAGACTGATAGCTGCTTTTAATAGAAATAGCAAGAGAGGTTTCTGGTTAACGATTCTGTAGGAGAGGCACTCTGTTACCAGAATAAGATGAGCACTTGGTCCCATTTATTACACTGTATTTTTGAAGCAATATAAAAAGCCTGCTCTGCAAATTCACTTCCAGTTTCAGCTACCAGACAACTGTAGAAAGCAATATATAGCAATTTCCTTAATCACAGTACATTTGCAGTAATATATTACAGCCATATTCCTGTTTATGCGTCTCACCTTTCAAATCATTGCCTCTGTGTCTCGTCCTCACATGGATTTTACAACATCACGTTTAGCTGACACCTCATTTGCTCGAAGGAAGGAGGCAGCAGGGCGAGCCGGAGCAACCGAACACCCGCGAGGGGAGGACGAGGGGACCTGCTGCAGCCTGGAGAGACTTGTGTGCTCCTGTCCCTTCTCTTTCTGTCCCTCAGCGAGTCTCAGCCAGCTACGAGCCTTGCCTGCCTGGGCTGCCGGTCCCTGACTCAACATTCCCAGCATTCCCGAGGAGCCGGGGCTCCGCCAGTGCCGGGCAGCCCGCCGCCGGGGGCAGCAGCAAGCTCGCCGGCAGCAGGCGGAGAGCGGTGGCGGCAGCAGCAGAACACGTACTGCAAGCCCATGGATTTCTCTGAACGTTTGTCTCTGTCCATTCATTGCAAACCTCTGGCTTCCAGTCCCCACCCAGCAAACGTCTGAAAGGAAAGTGTGTTACTCATTGTCAAATGGCCTAAAAATACACCTGTGCCTGCATAGAACTGCAGAGGCAAAATTGCTTCCTTGTCCCTCTTCACCAAAGAAGCTCAAAGCCAGCTGCATAAGAACGTGGTATCTAAAATGCATTACTATGTGTGCCTACATACACAGGAAAAATAATCCCAACTAAATCTGTGTTCTGGCAGAAGTGTACAAATAATTAAGACACTTGTTTGTGTTTAAAAAATAATATTCAGAAAAACAGATTAACTACGTGAAGCCTGAAAGCCTTTTCTCATCAGAAAACTTTGGTTATTTAGTTTTATATTAAGGAGAGTGAGGGGAAACTTCTATGAACATCACTAAGTTCTCATTCTAAGAAATCAAGAGGGTTTTCTTCATCTTCTATTTTTCCTCTCTTCTCAAATTTTGTATTTTGACTTTAATTGCTTTTGCTAAGTTAGAACTGATCAGCCTCAGTCCTTAGCTTCAATGCAACTTCATACCTTACCCTACAGAGAATTTCATGTATTTCATCTGCCTCTTAACCACATTGCTTCAACAATGCTTTTAAAAGCACTTAAGATCAGTAGTTGTTTTACAGTAATTGTTATTTTATTCCTCTCCTGCATATATGCCACTGTTAAGCATTGATAAGAAATGCTTTTATTGAATTACCATTTAAAACTATGTCAAATGAAATTTATTTCAACCAATTATGTTTAAAACTAACATAATCCCTTCATTGCTGTATTCAAATTATTCAAAGCCAGTTGGAATAGTTTGCCATCATGACTATTTACTCAGAGATGCAAATATTTGAAACAATGCAAGAATGCCATCCACAATAAAAATACAGCAGGATTTTTCCCGCAAGAAAGGGACATACTCTTAAAATACCTACCCCAGCTATAATTTCAATATGGGGCAAAGATTTTTTTTTTCCAAGTCCAAAGTAATGGGATAGGCCATGATTAAAATACAGACTTCAGCTGCTTTTCAAACCTCATATTTACTTGAGGACAGATCTATTAAAATAGTTATAAAACCATTGAAATTATTGACAGAGAAAATCTGTTCCTGGAGAACTTGACAAGAACAAACATGGCTTTGTGTACAAATAATTTCATTTGATCTAGAAAGCAAACAAAGTATCCTTGCACAGTTAGCAAGTCTGCATCTGTAAGGAAATTAATAAACAGTACAAGATGTGAGTCACTACACTGAGTGCTTCAGAGCACAAGTTTCCATTTCCAAAAGTTTAGTGTCTAATTCAGATTTGGTGTGCAATAAGAGGCTCTTAGAGACCTGTCTCAATATTGCTAATAATGACAACAGGACTTTTTTTTCCAAGTGGTGTCAACTGCTGACAGTTTTTTTTAAGCAATATCACACCATCCCAGTCTATATGAAAAGACAGGAACATCAGGTTCTGCTTTATCTTTTTTGTGACTCATTCACTGGCAAAGGTTATGGGCCTTGTGACAGCCTGCACAAACCAGGACTATGCTGACAGAAGAGCAGTAGCCTAATAATCTTCTTTCCAAGGAGCAGTCATTGTGGGAGGACACCATAGAGCTACCATAAGGTTGCAATGAATTAAGTTTGCTATCATTCAATAAAGCATGTAGCACAATTAATCACGACCATCTTGGAGCAGCATATCATCTGCAGGGGGACTGACTGCAGTGCAGTCAATAGCATATACCCACTATGGACAAGACTCTTTGGCATACAGTGTTGTGGGGAAAAAAAAATAGTTTGGTAAGATGTATTCTGAAAAAGCTGTTATAAAAACATGAAGTTCAAGAAAATGGAAAAAGTAATCAGCATTTTACAACTAATGTACTTATTGTATTAGCAGAAACAACATCCACACATCCAACCTCAGTCACATAATCCAAACCCTTCAATAATATTCATTCCTTACATTCAAAACCATGCCGCAATCCAAATCAAAAGGGTAAGGTAATAACAACAGTATGTACTTAAGACTGACTTCTTTGCAACTGATACAAGTTCTGGTTTCAGTCTAATCACAGAAACATCTGTGTTGTCTTTTGTGCCCTGATGCAGGTGGGTACCATTAAACATAACAAGAAAAAAGCTGGAAACTGTGAGTAAACTAGCACTTTTTTCTTTTTTGTTGCAAGAGGTTCTAATGCATTAACTACCAGATATATCGTTCAGCCAACTGTTAGAGAAAATCAGTGTTATAAATAACAATTTAAGTTTTACATGTGTCATGTGATGCTATATGTAAGGTTTGCACTTCGCAATACTTTTTAACCTTCAGATATATTTTTGGCTGGGCACTTGTGTTTATTTTCTGAAGCTGACTGTTTGCTTTCTAAAAAACTTTCTACCCAAAAATTGTAATATATTCATTGTTCCTTTTGCTCAATATCATACATCAGGAGCTAATGAAAACCCCACTGAAATTACTGGCAAGATTAATTTTATTTACATGAGACTAAGGCCCTAAATCATTGAATTACCTACAAAATACAGATTTTAAAGTCTGCTATTTTCCTCAGCATGTGCTATACTGATTCTGGAAACAGCAGAGTATAAAATGTACTCTTGTTATAATTTTACTGTTTAGTTATTCTAAGCATAAATAATTCAAAACAACATTAGAAAACATATAATGTTACTGATTGTCCTCAGTTCCTGTGCCTCCCTTTATCCATCCGAGCTCCCCCATCTTTTCTTACCTGTGGTTACACTTTAGCAGCATCTAGCTCCCTTTCATATCTTGGGGAAGATATATGCTGCTCAATGCTTCATTTTTCAAAAACAGAAATACAAACAAAAATGGAGCTCAGTCACTGCTGCTGCATAATTAAGAGCATCTGCAGCTGTGTGCTTTAAAAACTGAGGAAAGGCATTTTAGCTTTATTCCATTGAACCTGGCTCTGATGTATTAATCTCTGGTTCCCTAGTGGCAGAGCTTTCATTTTCTATTACAAAAGCTAAGTCAAGAACAGTCTACCTTTTAACCAAAAATTTAAGTGAAAATTAATTGCAAAAATCACTGTAGTATTGCATTAATGTATGAAAAACTGAAATACTTTCTCACAAAAACACCTATGAAAACTACAGCAGAAATCAAAACAACAGAAAGACATGAAAATTGTTAGAAACATGGGAGCTTCTTAAGCAGAAAGAAAGATGATAATGCAGGTCAGCATTATTGTTTTGATGGTAAAAAACAGAAATATATAGATAACACTAGACTATCATCAAGAAATTGAATTACTAATTTTGCTTACCCTATGTTGCAATACAAAGCAAGTAAATGTGGTAATAAGGTCCTTGACAAAATATAGCCATTTATTGTTTTCACAAGCCCTTTTAAAGCTAGTTATAATATTAATACCTGATTCTCAGCAATGGTCAAATCGGAAAGTTACTTTCATAGTGCAAGTTCTTCCCAAATTGTAGCATCCAGAAAAAAAAAGTTAACTGAAATGTGCAAGAAAACTTACTTTCACATGGAGTACACTGGCACACCAGGGCATAATGGAAAAGAAAACCCCCTGAATGAAACCATACTGTGGTGATCAGACTCATGGTGATTACTTGACGCAAACCAAAGAAAAAAATCCAGAGAAGATCATTGAAACAAACTTACGTTTTCCACTTGATTTCAGAATGAGGCCCTTACTAGTTTAGTCCTTGGAGGTATTGCCCCATCAGTAACTTACAGAACTACACTTTTTCCTCTTTATCAGTTCAGATACCCACCTACACTTATCTGTGAAATTGAATCTTAAATCACCAAATATTAGTATCCTTTACTTTCTTCATGGCAGATCCCAATCACAGTCTGCTATCCTGGTTTTAAAAATCATTATTATAATTTATTTCTTTTTAATCTAACAGCAGCACATGCCTTATGGATGATGGAGAAATGTTACTTGGATATACATGAATATACAATATGCTGTTGTGGAATTCATTATTATGCAAAACCAAACAAGGAAAGATTTTTTTTTTGTAATTGCATAATTTAAGCAACCTGTTATATACTGCACTAATAATCTATTCAGAATAAAAATAAAACTTCTCTGGCACATGCTATTAATTGCATTGTTGCAAACAGAACAAAAAAAGCAAAATTATTTAATGGTAAAAATACTCATCTAACAAGTTTTTCAGCTGCCACATCTCAAAATAGGGCTATTAATAGGCTTGTTTCAAATGCACAGTATATTTCAGAAGCTTAACACATCTTACAAAAATTCAAATTCCAATGGCCCCTAACAATATACAGTTAATCTAGTTTAGAATATCTTGAATTAGGTTTAATAATTGAAGGCCTAAAATTTTATCAATGGTCCTTTACTTGCCTGTTTGGATTTTTTTTTTCTGGAAACAGAGTATTCCTGCTGCCACTATACTCAGTGACTGTATTAGAGCTGCTGCTAAATGAGCACTGAATAGTAAACTCTCACATGCTAGTTCATTTTTTAAAATGAGTTAGTACACTTCAGAGTTGGAGCCCAATGGGCTTTTCAGGAAGGCTTAAGCTTTTAAATGCCTATTTTATTCCTGAAATGTCAATCTAGATACTAAAACTTCTACTTACAAGCATCAACAGGGTGAAGTTTGTCTGAAAACAGTTGACATGCTTCTCTCGATTGTTCAGCAGGAGGAAACAGATCTCCTTCCTTACTTAGGAGTTCAACCATTGCAGTGAAGCTGGAAGTTACAAATAAAATCAGGATCATAGGATTGCTAACCCCCAACACATGACATTTTATCAGCAGAACTATAGGGCAGCTGCTTGGTAAGGGAACCTTTTATTGGTAAACCAGTCTCCTCCAATTTTAAACAGCTGTGTACTAAAGTCTAGGTTACTGCCTTAATCACATTCACATGGTGGAAACACTTTGGCAGGAACCAAACTGCCTAAGCTGGGTGGAGCTAGAAATGTGATCCCAAAATGGAATAAAATTTCTACAGTAGATAGCTCTCCAGTAGATCAAATACATTAAGGAAGGATGTGAAAGCAGTGAAAAAAAGTAGCCTGGTAGGACTGCTTCAAAACTGACAGTGAATCTGTGGATGCTTCATGGTTTTCATAGTAGTCATGGATTCTGGAAGTGCAAGTCCAACAGAATAGCAAGAAGTATAATATGCCTGACCATGAATGACCCAACTCACACTAAATGCTAGTTATCAACTAGTAACTGACATTACATAAAAGGCATAAGGGTCACACAACTGTTAGGTTTATAACAAGAGGACTTGATAGTCTTCCGTATGTTACTCTATAAAGACATGGTGAAGAGGATTCATAGAAGTAGTTTTGAGAGGGTAACACTTTATATCCACTTCATAATACTCCACAGGATTACATAAAGTGTAAATTTATGGGGAATTAAGTTTGATTTATTTTATATATTTGACAATTTGTGAGGAGTTTTTATAGGTGCTTTTACATATATCCTAGTACTCCTCCTTGAAAACATAAATAACCCTCCATAAGTTCCCCAGTGAGAAACTATGATACAAAAGCTCAGGTCCTCTCAATTTTGAGCTTCACAACAAAATCCCAGAACTTTTAAGGAAAAAAAGAAAAAAAAAAGTACTATGAGCTATGCTTGACTTGATGGCTAAAAAACTCCATTTTTCCTGCTTTCATGGTTCATGATTGTAGTTAGGGAATACTTTATGCCATCCCTACATTCTTTTAAAATTAATTTTAAATTAATCTGTTACACACAAAGTTATGCTATGTAAAAAAACATCTAGAGAACACAAGAGTGGAAGATTTCTATCTGTATCAATATATTTTTTTGCTTCATGTAGAACCTATGGTCACGTATTAAGGAATACTATATTCCAGTATCTGGACAGTTGTCATATAATTCATAATCTTCATTGAA
Organism: Agapornis roseicollis; assembly: GCA_002631895.1. Classification (NCBI taxonomy): domain Eukaryota; kingdom Metazoa; phylum Chordata; class Aves; order Psittaciformes; family Psittacidae; genus Agapornis; species Agapornis roseicollis. The sequence goes on along the minus strand of NDXB01007658.1, from coordinate 52,652 downwards.
GTAGTCTTAACTTCATTGTCTTATTTTCTTAGTATTGTGGTGATAACTTGCAAAATGATCATATAACCATTGGATTTCACTTTTGTCATCAAGATTCTTGTCAGTGCTGTTAACACAGAATAACTAATAGCACATGCTATTCTGAATACTTCATTTATGTTCTGGTCTTTGAAATTGAAGAAAGGTTAAAGATAGACTTGAAAGTATCTTTTTTATGATGCTAAAATTAAGTATCAGTATTTCTATGATAATTCTCTGGTATCCTGACTTTATGAAATATCAGGACTTCTCCCACATTTGAGTAAAACTTGGTCACTCTTTGAGGATCTAACTTCAAGTTAACTAACTTCAAGTGGCTGTAACTTGTTATGCCCATTTATGTTGCCAGTTCTAGAACTAAAAAGAGATAATGGTCTTTTTCTCATTTACTCTTTCTCCTTTTTACCATTTAGAACCAGCCCTGTGAACTACATGTAGCACATTTTATTAAATCTATCCAGAACCACTTTCTGGCATAAAGGGGAAAATGGCTTAACATTATCTGGAGTCATGCTTCTGGACTCTTTCAGCTCTCAAAATAGGGTGTTCCGATAAAGATTTCTTATTGGGAATGTAAACTTATGCTAGCTTCCAGAATATGCCTTACAACTGGGAAAGGAAGTTTGACTAGCCAAAAATACAACGAATACTGTTCTAACAATTTAACAGTTAATTTCCAGTGCCAAGAAGAGCTTCCTGAACCTGTTTAATTCACTAGGATAAATGTAACTGTAGGTGAAATTCATTCTATCCAGCTGATTCTGAAGACATTCTTTTCCTCTCTCTACAGAACCATCTAATGAATAAGCTCTCCCCAGAACATGAAATGTGCCTTAAAAAAAGGCCTATTGATTTTTGATGTATTGATGATTGTGGATGAAGTGCCTTCCTTAGTTTGGGGCATGTAAATCCAGGGATCAAATCCTTATTGCCTTTTTCTCTATTCTTCCCTTAAGAATTTCTGCTTTCTTCATTGCTCCAGTCCCACTTTTATATCCTATTCCACTAGTATAGTTTGTTTATTATCTTTCTGACTAAGAGCATTTTGTGACTTCAGTAACAGAAACACAACCATGTATTGTAACAGAAGAATTTATGTATATAACAATAACGGAGGTCTACTTGAAAATGAACTGAAAAAAAGAAAAAGAAAAAAGAGAGGGCTTAGAAGTCAAAATAGAGAGGGAGAAATGTTTTCTAATTGCCAGCTTGACATTACATAACGCTTCCCTGCAAATAGGTATAAAATGGCTGCTAATGTACAGGAATTATTGTCAGTCTGACACATCTATTTCTAGTGGACTGCAAATTTCAGCATACGCAACTTGCAGGCATGAATATGCCTGAGGTGTGACTGTGCAGTGAGGGAGAAGGTGCCTCTCATAACATAGTTCTTGCAAATTCAAGGAATTTTTTCTTCTGCTATCACTTGACAAAATATTGTTTAGAGGGAAAAAACCCCTATGTGTGATTATGCCTGATCTCCTTTGTCCGTTTTTGTGGGCTTTCTCATTGTTTAATTGACTTTATTGAGGGATTCAAATAAAAATTAGAAAGGTAACAGGAAAACATTAAACTTTAAAGCTTAGGAGCAATAACTAACAATTTTGTTTTCAACCAATTCTGGGTATTGATTAAATAGACCATAGTAACTATTTACACATAGTTTTGCTTCTTTATCATTTAGATGTATTCTTAGGAATAAAACTTAATTGAAGCTGCTGAAAAATGACAGAAACATAAGAAGCAAAAATGAAGCTTATGAACAGCTGTTGCTCTATCCTTCCCTCACCTTTAAGGATGAAGAAACATGTACACTCCTGTCAATCCATTAGCATTGGATAGCACAGTATTCTTTTGGCAGATGTAAACAAAAAGCAGAAGAAAACCTTCATCTCTGCTGAAGCCATAAAGAAATGTTGAGGAGCAGATTCAGAACTCCCAGAAAAATCAGGTGATGGAGACAAATAGAGTACTAGTAAAATTCTTTAATGAAATCACTAACTAAAGGAAGAACTATCAGTGCAAAATTTCTACAAATTTATCAGCCATACAGAAAGTAAAAGAAAGGCAATGGAAAGCCTCATAAATACAGCTTATTTCCATTGTACTAAAACCATATACTCCTCCTTCAAGGCATAAAACACCTATATACAAGTGAACTATAAACTATAAATCACAAGATTTTTCATGTTGGGATAAAGGAGTATTTTGCCATGCAGTACTGAATTTATTCTGAAATCTTTAGGGCAATTGGACAGCAAATATGTATGGTAAAAACAGACAGGCAAACCATATGTTACAGCAGCAGCAGTCACTGTGAAGGGGAGGATAAATGCATTAATCACTGAAGTATAGCTCAATTAAAAAGATCTCTATAAACCATGAAAGATCAGAGTACAATGCAGAATGTAATTTCTTGATCCCCGAGCAGACTATGCTACTAGTGATTTGTGAGAACTGTATACAACCATCTTTAATATAGAAGAACCAGAGAGATACCTGGATAAAACAGCAAGCAGTAATTATACCAACAGGTTTCTTTCATAACATATCTGTGCTTCCTATTTATATGTACTTACGTTTCTCTGCTCCTTATTTAAATGTCCTTTGGATTTTCAAAATATGTTCTTATTTCTTGCATTCTTTTTCATTTAATACCTTGACTAGACAGCTATGAAGAGGAGTACATTTGAAAATGAGTAGAAATATTTTGCAGCTACAGCAATTAGTCTAGGAAAATGTATTACCTCTCTGCACAAACCTTATCTCACTGGAAATATTTTGCCTCCTTCTTTCATTCAGCTAATGGGATTCATGTTTTGGTGTGTAAGTATAGTTGCAATTTTAGGATCCCAAACAGCACTGTGGCCTGTGCTCAAAGGACAGAAGTGTTAATTTAGAAATAAAAGGTAAACTGAGAAAAACCAATTTGTTGTCTTAATGGGAAAAAAAAAAAAAAAAGAGAGTTTAGAATTATATTAGTTGAGTGAAATTTACTTCTGTGGTATTGTTACAGAGCAGAGATTCTGGTGATCCACAATGTATTATAAGGAACAGGAGTGAAGAAAGATCAGGCTANAAAAAACCAATTTTTTTTTTTAATGGGAAAAAAAAAAAAAAAAAAGAGAGTTTAGAATTATATTAGTTGAGTGAAATTTACTTCTGTGGTATTGTTACAGAGCAGAGATTCTGGTGATCCACAATGTATTATAAGGAACAGGAGTGAAGAAAGATCAGGCTAAAAAAGGATTTAGTTTGGCATAGAAGCAGGTACTCAGGAATGTAAGGTGAGTTCAAGTTATCTGCATATAAACCCACTAGATCTTCAAAACTAATATTGGTTGTTTAGCAGACATGTTATTGAACTTTTGTATCATATGCCTACTAATACAAAAGGTAAGGAAAAATGCCTGGTAGCAAATATTCTGGTTATGCTCTTTCTTGCAGGGCTCCTACCTGCATTTGATTTTTCATGAGCTCTCTGTAAAGCAGGACATTAGCATGTTGAAAGGCCATGAACCTTTGTTTTGGTCAAACACTGCTCTCATCTTGTTACACAGACAAACTACTCTGGTTGCACTATAGAACAGGTTTTCTTTTTTGCCAAGCCACATTCTTTGCTTCTTGAGAAGCTGCAGGTTGTTGATTTTTCATAGTCCTCTTTGTCACAATTTTGTTTGATAAACACAATGTAGCAGCAAAAGCAGCCATGGAATTGAATGATGCTATTTGTCAGTTACTTCCCGGTGTGATGAAGCCAGTAGAAGTACAAAAGCACAAAAGAATGCCTTTAAAAGAAGAGTAATTTTCTTAAATATTGAGATGCAATTCTCTTAAGATAATACTTGCAATCAGCACCCAGCATGTGCAACAGCCACGTTCTGGAAGACAAAATTGGCTGCTCCAGAGAGTTCAGCATAAAGCAGACGGTTGGGGTACTGTAGTTCTCCTACACAAAGTTATTAAAAGACAAATTCTGTATGCTACTGAAGCTAAAACTGAGGTGTTCCAAAATCACACAGCTCTTATATAGAAGAGAAAACAGTTAAGATCTGCATGTTGCTATTTGAAATGTAAGCTGTGATCACCAAACCCATCCATGTTAATTAGGGTGCATCTTAGAGATGCTTTTTTGCAGATCAGCTTGGAAAGCAGAACATATTCACAGGCATAGGAATGACTTAAGACACATGAAAGTAGAATAAAATAAACCTAGAACGAAATGAATGAGAGGTGGGGAGAAGACCAGAATGAAGTACTTCAATAATCAGAATTTTTATTTGTAGAAAAAAAAATAACAAAGCCAAAATCCTATATTACAATGGAATTATGGCTGTGTTATGAAATAGACATGGCAAGAACAAGTAAAAACTAATGAGTTACTAATTAAATACTTTTTATGACTCCAACTCCAGCAATAGTCACAACTTCAAGTACAGAGATAATCCCTATACCAATCACTTCAGTTTTTAATGGAACTTAGGCTACAATATTTTACCTGAAATTCCTATTTACTTCTTATAGTAGAACCCAAGGTGAACCAGTATCCCCAAGGCTGCACAAAAACTACATTACCTGTTTCTAGCTATTCTAAAACCATCAGTACTCTGTTATTACAGAAACATAAACTGAAGATTCATTAATTTAAAATACTAAATTTCTCAACATTTTGTCCCTGCTCTTTGTAAGACACTCTCCTTTTATACTCTGAGTTTGAAAGGAAGCTATCAAATAATTTTGTCTGAAAAATTATTTCCATTTCTTTATGGTGGTGTAGATTTTTGCTATAAAAAATAGACAAGTGAATCTCAACAATTAATTTATCAGAAGGTATTACTTTTGATGGAAGTGATGGTAGTGGAAGTGGGTGCTGAGTACAGATTGTTAAAAAGGGAATAAATGTGCTTCACATACAGCTGACTGGCAATTACCTTCACATACCCTTCGGATTAGATTAATAGCCTGGCTGGAGATTGTTTATTTTATCATGATAAAATTAATACAGATTTATAAATAAATAAATACTATGCTCTGGAATTAACATTACAGCATATGACTGTTCAAACAACGTGAGAAACACATTGAGATTTCATTTGCCATGCAAAAATTGCGTATTTTTTTGTAAGGGGAGTTAAGAAAATAATAAGCTTCATTAGACCAGTGAACAGCAACAATTTTGTCTATTCCTAAATAGATTATAAGTATGTAGCTTTTTCCTGAAGTTAGTCTCTTCCAGATTTATTTTTTTTTTTAACGTTCATACCATAGTCTTCTGCCACCTGACAACAGGATCAGCAGGGAAGTAGTTACTTCTTTTGAAGAACTGCTTCTTCATATAAGATGCAGTGATGCTGCAGATCAAGGCTTGATGCAGTCTCTTCTTGGTCTCCCAGCATTAGCATTACTGGTCTTTGCTCTGCCTGGTCTACATTTTAACTCTTGTTTTATGGGACATTTTCAGAGTTCATCTTATCACAGTTATCAGGAAAAAAAGTTATCTCTACCCCAATGGCAGAAATGAGGGCATAATCTGATACTTATTACTTTAGGAGCAATGCCTGGTTTCGCATTCCTTGCTATCCATCTACTTGATCTACCAATATGGTGCTGCACCACAGTGTTTTCCTCTCTACGAAAAAGGTACAATTCTTATCTAGACAGTGCTGTCATACAGTTAATTGGATAAATTACCAATTTCTTGGAATAGCATTTTTAAATCTAAAACGTGTGTTTGTGTAATTTTAGTAAAACATCATAAAGATGTACAGGAAAGAGCCTCTCTCAGAGAAGTAAACCCATGGTTCTTACCTGGCTTCTGTGCTAATACTCAAGATGGTACTGAATAAAAAAATATGAACTGAAAATTGATATTTTTCCTTTTTTTCCACTCTGTATGTATCCATTTTTTTTAACAAATTAACACTCAGCAAAGACTACAGAGCTTGTATATAGCTCTATAGTAACCATTAGATATTGGGCTTTGTCATCTGAGAAAAAAAAAATGTATTTATTGATTAGCCTGAGTCTTGCATTTTAGGAAGTATTACTCTGTTCACTCACATGCAAGTTGTTTCCAGCCATCCTTTGGATAATTCATTATTGTTCAGAAGTGGTGTGTTCTAAGGACAGCAGAGTGCAACTGTGTTTTATTCTTAGCTGTAACAGGATAAGTATTAGATGCCAGAAATTAACAACTCCAATAACAAAATTGGCCTTTTGTAGCTGGGGTCCTATTGCCAAGTGACTATCAGTAGGTCTCACAGCTTCTGTCACATTCAGCCTATTGGTTGTTTGGTTTGTAACTACAAATACTGCCACAAATCCAGAATATTTTCAATCTAAACATGAATAAAGTATGACAGATGGATATAGAACACAGATGGAAGGAGGGAATAGAAAGTCTTCGTTGCAACAATCCATATCATACTGATTATGAAGAAAAAAATAGCTCTGTTTCTGCAACACCCATAAAATAATTTTTGAGCTTGAAACTTCCATAATAATTCAGCAACTTCTGCCCTTTAGGCAGTCAACAGTCCCACTATTCCTATTTTAATTCTTTTATTTTTCACCCATGACAACCAGTTCTAAGTGTCATAGACATAACTTTTTCATTCACCAAACCAAGATTCAAATGTGTAAACATTTTATGATCTCCATGACATTTCAAGTGGCCTTGAAAGTATTGTTTCATTCCATATTGGTGTTATTTGGCTTATTTCAAGTTTACAAGTATACGAAGGTTGTTCAATAAGATCTTAAGTGCTCTGAAGTTGTTAGCTTCCTTAGCATGGAAAAAGAAATACAATAACTAACTCATATTTTTAGGAAAGAAACACAAGTGAAAAAAATACATATGGACAACAGGTGTTAACCACTTTAACATAGTAGCTATTGAGGGTGGTGTGTGCACAGCAAGGCTGGAAAAGGAATCTCTTCCCAAACAGCTTTTGCTTAAAGGTTCATATACAATATAGAATGGTATGTGTTGGACGGGAACTTAGAGCTCATCCAGTTCCAACCCCTGCCACTGGCAGGGACACCTTCCACTACAGCAGGTTGCTTCAAGCCCCATCCAACCTGGCCTTTGACACTGCCAGGGATGGAGCAGCCACAACTTCTCTGGGCACCCTGTGCCAGCGCCTCACGACCCTCACAGGGAAGAATTTCTTCCTAAGATCTAACCAAATCCCCCTTTTTCAGTTTAAAGCCATTCCGCCTTGTCCTGTCACTACCTGCCCTTGTAAAAAGTGCCTCTTCAGCTTTCCTCTAGGCCCCCCTTTAGGTACTGAAAGCCTTCTCTCCCACACTGAACAAGGCCAACTCTCTCAGCCTGTCTTCACAGGAGAGGTTCTCCATCCCTCAGAACATCTTTGTGCCCTTTCTCTGGGCTAACTTGAGCCAGTCCAAAGGACCATGTAGCCTTTGCCATACTATTATTTTCAGTATTTTGTTTCTTCCTGAGACTAAACAAAAGGATTTATTTACCTTGATGAAATGAAAAGGAAAAAAAGCCACCTCTTAGATTTTTCCAAAAGTCATGTTGCATAAAGTCATGTAGCCATAGAGATGAGAAGAATCTGCATTTTTCTGTGTTACTGAAACAAGAGCAGTGTACATGCTATAAAAGTGAGTTGCCACTATAATATATTTGGAGAAAAATCTTATCAAATGGTTTAATAGTACTGCCTGATTTTGCAAATGGAAAAGTGAATTAGGGAGGAAAAAGGTTACACTCCAAATATTCTGGAATAGAAATTTATGTGTTTCAGCTCCTCGCCATATGGCTGTTTCACAGACTATCTTTGGACATTCTATTTGGGCATTTCTAACAGATCTGTAGTAGTACAACATCTATATAGCTCTGTATTTTAACTCACTAAATCTCAAAAGGAATACACACACACTCAGCTAAGAATAATAATACAAAATTTCACGGAAACTATTTTAATCACTGTTAAGAGATAGAAATAGCCATTACTGTGTCATTGCTGCAGCCTCTTCCTTGGCAACTTCGTTGATACACCTCAGAGACTTCCATTGGTATGGCAATAAACCCATTGAAACTGCGTTATTTTCTACTTAGTGTACATAAAAGTGACAGATTTTAGTTCATTCTTACTACTACAATCCAATAATGTATGCTTCTGAATTACCATGTTGTAAGCGCATACTCAATTAAAAATGTTAAGTATGACATAATATTATAGAACACCCTTTCAAGAACTGACAATTTTTTTATAACCTATAGAGAGCTGCACAAGTATGAAGCAATTTCTCATAGATATTAGAGTAATTGCCATCAGGTTCCATTTGTTCCCGAATATAGTACACTATCACTATCAGATGTACATTTGCATTGCAGTAGTACAGAAGAATCACTGCAGAAGGAAGACTACACTGACTTGAGCTACAGTAAGCAACATGATACTTTGTTGTCACGCTTGTCATCACAAGTTCAGTCTCATCTTGTAGTAGCTAGATAAGTGTCTTTTTCTTTTAAGCACAGAACATTTTTGAAAGCTATGCCACAACATTTTTATCTCTTTAATAAACTTTCTTTGCCTGTTCAAAAGGAATATCCTGAACTACTAGTGTCCCAATATCTTTCTATTCAAGCTTATCTAATTCAACAGTATGACGCTTTCAGAATGAACAGAACTACAGTATATACTTTTATACATTTTTGTGTATGTATAATTACAAGAACAACTCTATATATATGTGTGTGTGTGTGTATATATACACATCCACCCATATATACATAGCTTCCATGGTAGAAACAAAACACTTGGCAAAGCTTACTCATGAAGTGGGATTGAATCATAAACCATTCAAGGGATCTAGGCTGTTTTCCCAATGTTCTGCAAAAACATTTATTGCCAGATATAATGAACACTCTCTTCACAGGCTGGTATGGATTACATCTAAATGAATTTACATCTTCAGAAATTCTAAAGCTCAAATGAAAATGACAATATTTAGCAAGTAGCATGTGTTGAAATTTATTAAAATGATTTTGAAATACAAGCTCAAGCCCACCTTGGTTTAAGAAGCAAGTTATAAGTAAAGAGCTTTGCTCAGGAAACTTGACAAAAGGGGAGATTCATACAAAACATGAGAGAAAGCATTACATAGGTCATGCTTTCCTTTTCTTGTAAATCTCCATCCATTATGCTGCATTTTCTGTTTCAGCTATACCCAAGGGTTGAACAGATTAAAACCAAGATGTAGGAATAAAAGCAAAACATCTCCAGTTCTAAAAGCCTTTTTATTGTTAAATTTTGCAGGATGGAGAGGACGGAATTCAGTGTAGTTGGTGGATTTTATGTCAAATTAATCTCTGCAATTACTTCTTTTAGTCAGAGCTGAACTTGCTATTACTGCTTTTGTTAATTTCCTTATGCACCATTTAGCCAGGCAAAGATTTATGAAGTACCACACAAAATATGAAAGAAATCCTAGAAACTTATAGAACTGTTAGGACAGAGTTTATTAATCTATAAAAATTTATGAAATTTCACCTAGCACCAACTGTAATTACAGTTGTAAAATTCTTCAGAGAGAAGGCAAAACCATAATAAAACTGTCCATTTGAGAGCGTATATGACATTTTACTGAGGGACCAATTCACCATCATGTGCAACCTGTAATGTTAACAGTATCTTTGCAAAATATATATAAAATTCTACTTGCCCAACATAATTCTTTATAGAGTTACAGGGACTATTGAAAATGGCAAGGACAATCATATATTTATGTTTAAGGTTAAATACTCTCATTAATAACTATTGTGAAATAAGTAATCAGCAAATGAAAACTCAAGAGGCCAAACAGAAAACTGTGTGAACTAGACATGCAACTTCTTCCTTCATATTCTTCTTACTCTAGGGCAATACAATGTGGTGAAGTTTGCAACAATTTATCACCTCCCCCCAAACACAAGTGTGAATCCAACCACATGTAGAGCTCAAGGGTGAAGGAAAAGAGAAGGTACTGAACTTTCAGGAAGAAACCAGATACTGATAAAGAGAAAGACAAGAGACTATGGAAATGCCTATGAAAACAGCATTGTTTACAGTGTAGAAAGAGAAGTGCAGCTGAGGGAAATTTGGCAGAAATCTTTATATTCAGCCTGCTGATACTCTACTCAGGTATTTCCTAATCAGATTAACAAAAATACAAAAGTATCTTGAAAATGTTTGTAGAGAAATCTGTTTCTATATGCCTCTAGCCCATGAATGTGCTTCTCTTCCCTTATCACACATAAGTGCTGTGACCTAGATTGATCATCTTAACACAACTTCCAAACACACACAAAAAATTACATATTCCCTAAATAACACAATGGTGTATTAACTGTTTTTTCTAAGTCATGTTACAATAAAGTATAATACTGTCTTTAGTATGTCCTCAATATTTTAATGTATGTAGTATTTCTACGGTTCCCCCACCAGAAACAATTGGAAAAAATATAAAAAGATAACAGTTTTGAAGAAAAAAGGATTTTTTAACATGCTGTCATCCTGTGATAATGTCATGTCATAAATGAAGGTGTGGTCTCCTGCCCAGTATACAATACATGGATACACAGGGTAACCCATTTATAGAAATTAATATACTTATCTTAGAGCAAGATAAATGACAATCATCTCCTCTCTTGTTTATACCTTTTCAGAGATGATCCATTATAACATGAACATACCCTTTTTCTTTCCTTCAGGGGTTCTTCTGAGCAGTCCCTTTGCCTAAGTTATAGAAATCAATGGTTCCAATTCTGAGTAAGTTAAATCTTATCCCCAGAAAACAAATAATATAATACAAAGTGATGGAATTATAATTACTAGTTCATTTGCTAAAGCTAGCATTTTCTTTAATAGTTGTGCAGCTGGTTTAACTTTGATTGTTTCAGGGCTTTCTCGTAATATATCCTCTGAATACTGATTTGTCCATGCTCAGACAAATATTCCCAATTTAGCTGATGTATTTGTTTTTATCTTGTAGATTTTTCACAATTTATGGACATTTTCTTCATAATATACTCTGAAGTATATGTATATATAAAAATAAATGAGATGAGAAAGCTATCTGCGTAACACCCAATCAAGTGCTTGCTCAGAAAAATTCACTGGCTTGATCTATTTTTGGTATGCAGATAACTTTCTTCCCTTTTCCTCCACTTTTTTGTCCTCTTTATTTTGAGTTTAAGATGACATTTTTAATTTTCAAAGTATAATATAGTTTTACTTTATTAGTGTTTGATTTACTGCAGTTTTTCCTTGCTTTATGACAACCATTTAGATTTGTTAACAAGTACAAATAAACATCACTACTGTTTCAGTTATTTGATTATTATTTTCTGCTATTTCTTTTAAAGTTGCAATTTAGCTTTTATTAGTGTAAGTTCAAATCCATACTGATTGATTTCTTGTGAGGACAGTTTCTGTGGTCCTCAGATCAGATATTTGTATCTGCTGTGAGATACTAATTTTACTATATCAAATGCTTCTGCTCATCTGCTCTATAGTAGAACCTAGTCAGCTCACATGGGAAACTATGCATGAAGTTGAAGCATGCATCAGTGTCAATAGGATAGCCCTATTCAAAAGGCAGCTCCTTCAAGCCTACTGGATTTTTATGAAAGGGAAAAATGGGAGAAGAAATAATATCAAGCTTATTAACCTGGAGCAAAAAATCTCAGCTGTCAAAGGATAATCCTGAAATGCTTGCCATGTCTTAATGAAACATGGGCTGATAAAAAGCAGAGAACCTATCTAAACTCCCTGCTGTACGATGAATTTCTGCCCAGACATCAAAGACTATTTTGCATTCTCTGCAGCTTGCAGATTGTACAGTTGTCAGATTTCTGCATAATGCATTTCAGTCAAGACTTGAGAAGTAAGAGGCTTGCTTGTAAGTATTTTGCAGGAGATGCTTTCCTGACAAGAATGAAATGTTAAGTGGTAATCTTAGCTTTTATAATGTTTCATTATAAACTATATCGAAGTATACTTTTAGGAAAAAAGATGATACTTTCGACGAAACACTGGTCCATCCTAGCTTGATAGGCTGATCATTAGAAACCTCATGCTTTTAAAAATCCAAAGTTGATGCTATATATTAGTGTTACATAATTAACATTTGAATCTCATTCAAAAAAAAAGATGTTATTTTGATGCAAGTTTTATTCTTCCCCAACATTTGATGGGGAATATATCTGTAAGAAATACCACTCGATGCCTTTGTGTTTTGACAATCACTGTGTACTACAGTACAGTACCATGAGGTTTCATTGCTAGTAAGAATATGGAAAGAAAACGTGGTAAAAATCTGCAGCCATTTAACCTAATCCATTCTTTGCTTAATAACATTTTGCCTTACTATGAAACATGTTCTACTCCTACTCCTACACTTTGGACCAATTCTATAATGACACTGCACATAAATCTTTTTAGCCACAAACTCTGAAGTAAGTTTTGTGGTGAATTTGAGATGTTTTTCTTTTTTTTTTTCATTTAGAACTGCCATGAGAAGAAATAGGACAGGAAATACCTGTGACAAGAACCTTGTATAGCTAGCTATGTGCAGTCTCACAATACCACATACCATGTACAGACAACAAGTACACATAAAATACACCTTTTAGAAGCAAGGCTCACTTCAAAAGATGTTTTTTCCAAAACAGGTTACTGGGATATTCAATTAAATATGTTATCTCTGAACAATTCCTATGAATAGTGGTAATGCAAAAGTTCATATTTGCAGAGGTACATGAGATACCTGAATATAGAAGATACTTTACAAATACTTATGGCAAATGCTATAAAGCCCAAGAACCTAATTAAAGAGTTTATCTCAATAGGAAAGTAGGATTTACTGTTGTTCTGATACAGCACAACTCCACTGGAGCAACAACCGTTTTTGCCACCCAGTAATTTGGCTGCAACCCAATCAAACTGATGGAGTTGAAGGCTACAAAAAACAAGATTGATGTAGTCTTCAATTTACATAAATCTGGGTGGATTACTTCCAAGTTTGTCTTCCTGATTTAATGTTGTTCAGTAATGCATATGCAATAAGCAGAGTTTCCTTGCATTCCTTATGTGCTTCTTGGTGGTCCAAACTGTGTATTTCAGAAGAGAAAAGTACCAATCCTCCACATAATCATCATTGCTAGGGAACAAGTTATACAAAGACAATACAAAGACAGTGCCTAGTAGCACAATCTCAAGGATAACTGTAATTTAAATCCATAAATATGAAGGGAAGGAATATGTAATACCCAACACTGAAAACAAAGTATGATAAGTAGGGCCTGCACATTTCTTGGCCCTAAAGGCAGGTTTCAGGAACTGCATTCCTCTGCTACATAGGAATATATTTTAGAAATATGCTAGTGTTTAAAAACTTCTCAGTGTGTAGTAATCCATGATATCAGATATAAACTCTAATTTATGAATATCACGTAAGCTCCTGTTTGGAATACTATTTAAAATCAGAACACACAGTCCTGTATCAGTTGGAGTCCCAAAAAGTAACTGATTTTCTTGAAAGCAAGATTTTGTTTGATTTCAACAGTCAAGTTTATTTGGCATACAGTTCATACGTTCATTTCATTAATTGTCAAGTATGCTAGCTAAAGATTAAACACCATGTCATGCTGGCATTTGATTGCATAAAGTTGATAGTTACTCTTCATCATTTTGCTTTTGCAGGAAGCAATCAAGAAAACAAATCTAACACCTTTCATTTACATTCCCTAAAATGTATTGGAAGCAAGACCAAAACTACTGAGGTTTCCCATTTAACTTCTGAAGACCTGAAAACTAGGTATGAATTTGAACCTGTCCAGTAGCATATAAGACATTTTTGTGCTTTGAGGGTTCTTCAGCAGTCACCTTTGTGTCAATGCTCATCTGTAGAGCACTTGACAGGGATTTGCTGTTCACTCACCTTCGGGCTCAGCTTCTCTATAGTTTAAAATACTAAATTTCATGAAGAAAAATTAAATACACCTTAAGGACATTCCTGATTTACCACACCTGCAGTGGCTGTGTGTCACAGAGAAACTACATACACATGTTAAAAAGAAGGATGACGATCTCTGTCTGTAACTGTAGGGTAAAAAGATACACTTTCTATTCTGAAAAGTTTTGGGAATCACCCCCAAATTAAGTTAAAAATCAGATAAAATAGTTACTAATGAAATCAAACCACACTTGCAGTATATTCAAGTATTAAAAAAATACACCCCCATGTAGCAACAATGACAAAGAGAGTCTGGTTACACTGCATATGCAAGGCCCAAAAAAAATGTAATTTTGGGGGACCCTCAACTGCATTTGTATTGTAAATGAATTTACAAACCCAACCCCAGGCCAAAACCCCACTGTTCTAGCTTCCAGTAGCCATCAGTAACAATCTGAATTTAATCAGTGTGCCAATCCATTTATCCACCTAGAAAATAAGCCTAACAATTCTGAGTGGGGTTTTCATGAGTATGTAAGTGATTGAAAAATCAATGGGACTTGTTTTTTCAAGTCACTTAAGACCAGATATTAATGGTATTTATGTGTCTGGAGATCAAGGTAGCCACCTGATGGGACTTTCATAACACCTACCTCCCACTGAAATCTCATCCTCTTACCTTGCTTATATGGGCTATTAGAAAGTTTAATTAATGAGTGAAGTGCTTTGTATAGTGTTTCATGATCCTTAGGAGAGATGCATGTAGCCTGAAAGCATTTTTATTCAGTCTTCCGGAATGATAAGTCAAGGATTTAGGAATGCTGGTGATTAATTTATCAGGAAATGAAATAAGCCCTGGTTAACTCTTCCTGCAAGCATTCAAACAGTCTTTGTGTTATAGAAACAAGTATTATCTCCTCCATTCTTCTTAAAAGCATATGACCTTTAAATGGTATTTCTGGACAAGCAGTAGCAGGAAACAATGTTTAGATTTCTTCTGATATTTCACATCAACTCCTATCATGTCCATTATACTGGATTCTAACATTCACATGGAATTCTGCAGGTAAGAATCAGTAAATAAAACGACAAAAATTATTTATAATATGGAAGCCTGGCAAGTTATATTCCATACAATCAGACATAATGCCATGAATTATATTACAGAGTTTGGAATGCATGGCTAAAGAATCCAGTCCAAAATACAGAAAAACCTAATGTTAATATATAGATTCCATATCACATATTTAAAAAATGTCTGTCAGCAAAGGCAAGTAATTTCATATCTAGTGAAAAGATACGGGGAAGATAAAACCACAAATTAAGGCTGGAGTTTTACTATCTGATGCAACCTATGTTAAAACTGTTCAAATAAAATAGAATAATAGTCTTAAAGTTGAAAGGTTCCCATGATTTAAAATCATAGCAAATACTGAAAGATGAAAACAACTATTTTTTTAAATGTGAATCAGAGCAGGCTTTATCTTCAAAGACTCCTTTATCTTTTCTTAAAAATAACACAATAGATTTTCTTGCTCATTTGAAAAGTATGTCAATTTATAAGCAATTAGACTGCCTTAAAATCTGGACTGTCAGCATCAGTGCACCATGGACTCTCCGTGCTAGGTAACTGTCCTGCTGTGGGACAGAGTAATTCTCCTTTCAAATAACCACTTTGATACAATTCTTCTCACAATATATGAACATTACATAGGGTTTCCTTATGAAACTGTGGTTCAACTAAGGGATATTGGATATTTTTAGAATTCTGCTTTTTAACATGGGAATGACACATGATATTTTAGGAGGAAATTTCCAGGGTAGTTAGAAGAGAAAAAAAAACTGAATACAAAGCCAAGTATTCATTAATGGAAGGAGTGATATTTTTTGAGTGTAGGAAGTCCTTTCACACAAGTTAAAATCTGCTTATTTCCATTTATATAAAAATCTTGTACTTCATAAAATACAAGCCTTCAAAAATGGCATTTGATAAAGGAATGCACAAAGGAAAATTGTTTTGGCCAACTTCATCTATGGTACAGCTGTTAAAGAATTAATCTGACACCTCATATGCAAGCCAAACCAGTTCTGCTTCAGATATCAAAGCAACAGCCTGCTCAATTCAACAGAGTAAAAGGAATATAGATATTCACATGCTTTATGTAGTGAAATTCCATTCAGACTACTAGTCAAACCAAGAGGAAAGGTTCATTCTGGTTAATTCCAACAATGCACACTTAAGCATGTTATACTTTTTCCATTTGCATCTTATGGAACAGCACGCGTGCTCAAGTTCGGAATAGTGAGGAAGCCCAGTTTTTGGCTTGTGGTGCATGTATATGCATTTACTTCAGAATGAAATGTGCATCCCAGGGCAGAATGTAAACATAAGTCTCTTAAGGATGTGACTTTGGTGAATCAACAGGCCATTTGATACATTCCTTTGCCTTATAAAATAGAAGGGATTTTTCTTTTTGAAGGAAATTAATTACTAAATTTATTTACAGTAACCAAGCCTTACTCTTTTCACTCTCAAGCCTCTGATGCCTTTGGCCATATATATATATATAGTGCAAATACGGTATAACATTTGGGTTAAACAATGGTTTAAAAATATCTGAAGTTTAATAACTCTTGGACAGAGCTTCAAACACAGCAAGCCAAAAAATCTGCTTTCTTCCTGGAAGTCAGAAAGGTTAACGGGAATCTCATACACTAAAAGTTATGCAAATGCTCCCATGCATGGGGGCAAGAGGTCTGAAAACGAGGAGTAAATCAGCATGGCAACAATGTAATGGGTAAGTAAGGATGAATTCAGACAAGGCTACTGGGTGACTTTGTTTCAGCTTTCCCAATTCTCACTCTTTTGCTAATGATACCAAAACCAAACACATGCAGTTTTATCAAAGCACAGCAATTAGCATGATTAACTCCATTATGTAGATGTTTACTGTAGACCTGGTATGACCTGAACAAAAAGTGACCAGTGTTCTGCAGCTATCAAAACTAAACACTGATGCAGTAGTGTACTTGCATTACAGCCTTCCTGTAATCTATTGTGTGAAATTTTTATGACATTTCACACATGTTCATTTACAAACAGCATTAAATATAGAACAGAATTAAACACAAAATATAGAGGACTGGTTTATTCTGTCATTTTGAAAGCATTCCCTTACCCCATAATGCTACAGCCAATCTGATGTTAAGAGCCTGAACTGCTCTTTAATACTGGGGGGCTTTTTGAAACAGACTTGTGATTAATTATCTATTAAGCCTGCATATTGTTCCCTTCAACCTTATTCCATTATAGAACCTCCAGTTCCCTATGTGTAGAACAAGTTTTCTGGATGGTCTTGCAGACAAAGAGTAACACTGGGGTTTTCCCCCAAGTCTTGAAACCACTGTTATTTGTATTAAAAGGACTATTTAATCTTGATTCTGGCATCACCCCGGACACCGCAGCATTTTATCAACCATCAGCTTTCTGAAAGCACTTATTTCACACTTGCCTAGCTAAACTGAGGTTTTACAGTCCTGATTTTCTGTATGACAACGTTAAACTTTTGAAGAGATGCTTTAAGCTAGATTGCCACCTGCTGTCAGGAGGCAAATCAGGGGACAGGTCTGGATGGCTGTAGTACTTAGAAGTCTGCAAGTATAATAGAAACTTATTAATTTGGCAAATCGATTGAGAAATACAATTTTTAAATTGGTGGAGAATGACTTAGTGCCCACTCTCCTTTTCTTTTGTTTGGCCATGACTGGTCCAGAAAAAATGAGATGAGTCAATGAAAAGGAAATTATGAGTGAACTTTACGTAGCTAATCATGCCCTGCTCATCACAATACAACATTCTCTTGCAGCTCTTATCACACCATGACCAGATACATACAGCTGGGAGGAAATCAGGCAGATTAGAGAGCTGCTTACGACAGGCACAATGTTTTGAGAGACTGTAGATGCTGCAAGCTGACTAGAAGAAAATGCTTCAGCCATCTCCTCCATCAATCTAGAGGTGACTGTCTGCAGGACACTAGGATTTAATCTGTCTATGGTAACAGTTCATTTCAATGATTTAAGTTTTGGGAGAAACAGGATAGTGAAAAAAGTAGAGTAAAGTTAAGGGGGTTTTAACACCGTACTTTGAGAGTTTTGGGGGAATTAAAGAGAACATAATTTAATTGGTATATAACCACTGTTAAATTAATTAGAAGGAATTATGAATATCAATACAGACCACCTTCCCCCAACACCCCCCGCCCTCCCCCCAAAAATATGTACACTAAAAGTTTAGAAATATGAATACGTTTGTTTGACAAACACATTTGTTTTCTTTGTAGTCTCAAAAGGGCAAAACTGTTACTACTGTCAGCTGCTGTCATCACTGCCCCTAAATATATGGCACCTGTTGCCAGACAAAATTAACCATGTCTAGAAGCAAGACTATTCAAGACAGGTCTTAAGATCTTGACATCCTTTGATATAAAGGATTTCAGGAAGCACTGGTTTAACAGTAAGCTTTAATACCATGTTGAAGAGTAGAGGATCTAAATGGGTTTTGAAGCACTTTATTGAAGCCGACCATACTCTTCAACACAGCCAAATCCTCCTCACGTAAATTGAAGATACTTTCCCTGAAAATGAGGCAAAATGTAGATTCATTTACTTCGCACGTTTACGTGGACAGTGCTTAACATTCAGCTTTTAGTACGCTTCCCAGGAGCGTCAGAAGTGGTCCACGAATACCAACCAACCCCCCAGAGCGCAGGTTTGCGGGACCCACCGAAAGCAGTGACGACTGCCAAGGGCTACATCACAAGCTCCAACAAGCCATGCACTCAGAAACACTGCAGCAGCCCGAAGTACAGCAAGCCCCACCCTGCTTCCTGACAGAGCCACCCGCTCCAGACAGGGCACGATCAGGACGAAACCCGCGAAGGAGACGGCCTCCGTCGCGGCTCATGCTGAGAGCGTGGGCCGAGGCTCAGCACCGGGACGGCCCTCCCGCCGCTCTTCCGTCCTCAGCCACTTGGCGCATCCACCTCCGCGTTCCCGACGGGATGCCGAGGCCGCCGTTCGCTGCACGGCGTCAGGACCCCGGTGGGCAGGTGAAACTCCTCACCGGCTCGGCACAGAACCCGCCCGCTTGCCATTTCTTTTCCGTCTTCAGCCGCACGCCCCTTTTCCCTACCTCGTTCGCTTTGTCAAAACCAGCCAGGGGAAAGAAATAAGAAAAATAAAAGGCGAACGGCCACTTCTCCGGAGGTCGTGGAGCCAGGCACCCGCGCTTCCCCTCACGCTGCACCGCACCACCATTTCCCCCGCCCCTCCACACGGCCCCGCTCGTCCTCCTACAACTGGGAGAGCCCCCAGGACTGTTGCGCTCTGCAGCCGGACTTCCGCGGAGTCTCCCGGTCGCGGGACTCCATCCCCCACAAGGCCTCGCTGCGGCTGGCCCCGCAGTGTACGAGGAGTCCATTGGCGAGGTTGCTGCTCTGCGGGAAGCCTATCGGCTCCCCGTTCCTTGCTCGGGACTGGCAACCGCGCTAACACTCGGGAGAGAGGGCGGTGCGCGGCTGAGCCGTGCGGCCCCTCAGCCTCCGCCGCCGGGCAGAGCCATGAACCTGGGGTAAGACGGGTGGGCAGGGAGAGGAGAGGAGGACTCGCGGGCCTGGCAGCAGGAGCCATTACCATGGTCGGGGAGGGACAGCCTCGGACCCTCGTGGTCCGGGACCCTGCACGGCTTTTTCCTGCCCAGCTCTGGCGGGAACCCCGCGGTTCACCCGCGCTACGGCTGAGGCGTTGGTGAGGGGAGCGATCTCCGTGGAAAGCCGGGAGGGGGGGGTAGCAGACTCTTCTCGTGGGAGGGCCTTGGAAAGGGGTCTGCAAAGTGGTTCGGGGAAATGAGATGCTCGAAGCGCCGTGCCCCGGCAGGGTGAGCAGGGAGCACCCCATCCAGCCAGGGACCCCCGGCCCCATGCCGGCTCACGGGTGGCCGCGCCAGAACCAGGCCCCTTCCTGCTGTCCGCCCCGCAGCCGCACGGCTTCTGCAGAGGAGATGGTGCTGGGCTCGTCTCGGCTGCCAGGTGCGAGTTGACCGCCTGGAGTTACAGCTTCGGGCACCTCTGTGCTGTCCTGCGAGTTAGAAGGTTGCGTGCGAGCTGTGCATAGAAGCACAGTTAAATACTGTTTGCTGAATACAGCCCCTCTGTGATTAGCACTGGCATCCAGGGAGACGCGTTTAGCATTTTTAGCATCTATGATTTTAATTGTACCCGACAGCTGATATTGTAGGATTATTAAATTTTTGAGACCGGTGTATTGCTCTGTATAAAAATACAAAGTGGCACCTTCAGCATGAAGATTTACTTTGCAACATGCAAATCCAAATTTTCTAGTATCAGTAGTAAAAATACACCCTCTTCAAGAGCTGTCAATTTCTTCATATTAAGCAACTTCTCACAAACATAGGAAGCTTGGGGGGGTATGAAAGACCATCTGGACTAACAGTAAATACAGTATTATAATTATGTACAGTTGCCCTTGTTACTCATGTAAAAATCTTACCATTATCAGATTACTTAGTATTTCAGATTCCGTTCTCTCTTGTTTTGCAGTGATGGACTGAAGCTTGAAACTGAAGTGCTGGATGGAAAGCCTAGGCTAATTTTAGCTGCTTATGGTATTTTTTTCAAATCATTTATCTCGAGTAATCTTTAAAGCTTCTTGAAATTAAATCTGAGATCCAAGCAACGTGAAGCACAGCTTTATTCANATCAGATTACTTAGTATTTCAGATTCCGTTCTCTCTTGTTTTGCAGTGATGGACTGAAGCTTGAAACTGAAGTGCTGGATGGAAAGCCTAGGCTAATTTTAGCTGCTTATGGTATTTTTTTCAAATCATTTATCTCGAGTAATCTTTAAAGCTTCTTGAAATTAAAGCAACGTGAAGCACAGCTTTATTCAAATATTTTTCAGATTAGGAAGAATATATTTGCATTGTTAATTACAAGGCCTCTTGCTCACCAACTTGATACTGAACAGTGGGTTGAGAATGACCTTCTGTATACTCTTTCCACTGGTAAACAGCTGGCAGATAATCTTGACTCTTTACAGCTTGTCTCTCCATTCAGAAAAAGTTAAATACTTTTATATATTGACTTGCAAAACTTGATAATTTCTGTAATTATAGCACCTTCCTTACCAAGGAAAAAGAGGCCTAACAACTCTGCTTCATTTACACAGAATTGTATCATTAGTCACATTTCTGACTTTAAAAGCAGCTTTGATATTTGACAGTTGATATTTATAGTTTCCAGTAAGCAATTTATTTAGGCTAGCTCTCATTACTACCACCTGAAATACTTTTCCAGTATATGCTCATAATAAAGCATTAATAAGTCTTATTTTTGTGATTTGTCAGATGTATGTTTCTGTACAAGCACAAGTCCACTTTCTCTGACTGTTCTAGACAGCAGTCAGGATACAGAAATATTATTTTTAGTGCCCCCTAAATTGCATTTCATTTTCTGCGTTTACCATCCAGGTGTCTAATGAGGCATTGTGGGGTATTCTGAGTCACTCAGGAATACCAGTGTATTGTGAACCTTGCAATACCTCAAAGAGCAATGCTAGAAATGATCTTCAGCATCACTGGCTGGATAGGGCTCTAAGATAAGGCATTACCTCTGACTTTGAGCTAGCCTTAAACAAGCTTAACATGTTTATACAACTGATATAAACAGCATTTCCTTGAGTTGAATTGTATAAAACGGTTGCATCACATTACTTTTGAATTTCTTTTTTTTTTTTTTTTCTGCACTGTTAACTGTTGCTCATAGTCTTAGGGGCTAAAGTAGGGTTATTCTGCAGTAGTTTAAGGTGCTACTCGTAATTTCTCTGTTACATAGGGAATAAAACCAACAACTGCCAAACAAACTAGGAAAATAACCCTCAAGCAGCACTTTGGAGCCACATTATGCACCCCCCCAGTGATGGCAAGGGCACTATTTATGTTTCTNAACCGTTTTCACACCATTACTTTTGAATTTTTTTTTTTTTTTTTTTTTCTGCACTGTTAACTGTTGCTCATAGTCTTAGGGGCTAAAGTAGGGTTATTCTGCAGTAGTTTAAGGTGCTACTCGTAATTTCTCTGTTACATAGGGAATAAAACCAACAACTGCCAAACAAACTAGGAAAATAACCCTCAAGCAGCACTTTGGAGCCACATTATGCACCCCCCCAGTGATGGCAAGGGCACTATTTATGTTTCTTTCTCCTTTCCACAGAAAAGTTAGGTTTGCATAGCACATAGAATCCCACTATTTAGGTACTGAATAGCCAGAAAGAAGCAAAAAGTGACTTTTGCCTACTCCAATGAGGGATGAGTGCATGAGAACCCAGTGATAAACATGGCCACAGAACTCTTTTGCTACTGAAACATAACCAAGATGGTTCCAGATTTAATAGCTGTCTCTCAAGACAATTCAGTTGTCTTAAGTTTTAAAATGTTTATCTAGGTTGGAAACTTAGTATTGTGGGTCTGCAGGCATTCAGAAGTTACTGTTTTCCACTTTGCCTTTAACTGATGATGCACAAAAAAAAAAGGTATAGGTGTTACCACTGCAAAATATGCAACAACCACTGCCACAGCAATAACTGCATGGTGCAGCTGAAGAAGCTTTGTTTCCAACAGATGTGTTTCACTAACATATCACAGCTGCTATTTTCTCACCCTTTTCCATTTGCTGTATGTGAGGTGTCCTTGCCCATGGCAGAGGGGTTGGAACTAGATCATATTTCCAACCCTAACTATTTTATGATTCTGTGTGCGTAATTTCTTGAGTACCACATCCCATCTATGTGTTAATATTATGATGTTTATTAACAAGTATATCAAATGTAATACTTATTGAGACCATTACACATCTATGCATCCTGAAAGATTTGGGTTAAAAGACTGAGGACTATTTCAGGGCATAGGTAAGGGGAACAATAATGGATAGTGTGATTACGTAAGTATTCTTTCTTCAGGCTTTCAGTGATTGAGACAGGTAACATCATTTAATAAGATGGGGTTGGATGCAAGAACTATCCTGGAAGGGTGTGACAAGAAAGCAAGCTGAAAAATCACAGTTAAAAAATAAGCCATTACCACAGAGCTGTCTTAGAAACAATGAACAGCAGGGGAGGATCAGACTGACACAGTAATTTTATTAGATCAGTATAAAACTGAAAACAGTTCGTGGAATATAAATTTTTTTTTTTCCAGCATAGTTTTGAAGTGTGTATTCTGGAAAAAAAGTGAAATGATAAAACAGAGGCAGATGTTACAGGGAAAGCACTTCCCCCTGCTCTCCTTGCCTTACAAAAATCAGATGAATATAACAGTTTACTAATTTCTCAAGATTTTTTTTCAGGAGGAAGTTGTTTTTAACCACTTCTTTCATATGTTTGTGCTTGTTTCCCAAAAGATAAATCAAAGCCTGCTGTGAAGGTAAGTGGAAAAATTACTTCTTTGCTTAAAGCATACAAATTAACTAGGTAACACAGAAATTTGAGAACACATTTGAACTGTCTAAATGCTTGTAATCAGTGATATTTGTGGAAGATAAATATGTATTTACAGGTCCCTTCCAACTTGATACTCTGTGACTTCTCAGGTTCTTAATAGCTGTTAGAAAGGATTAATTAAAAGTTCTATGACTGGAATGGGTTGGGCAAAGAAAGCAAGCAGAAAAAGGTCTCGGTACATAAGAGATGATTACAACTGTAGATCAAGGACCTTGAAAGGGATAAAACTTCAGTATAGAATAGAAGAATTGACATTGAAATAATACTGGCTGAATGGTGGAAACATATACTTGTTTGGAGCCAGGCATCAGACACACCAAAGAAAAGGAAAATTAATGTTTGTTAATTCTTCTAAATGTTCTGCTACATAAAGGTATTTACCATACTGTAAAATTTAAATATTCACATTTAGGTATTGTATTCTCCTCCAAGGTATTCATCGTACCCATGAAGATACTTCAATAGTTTATACTGAGTTAGTTTCTATTGATCTAACAGAGAAGAAAAATGACACTTGACCTGTTGCTTCAATCTTGTTTGTATTTGTTACCCATACAATTTTTTCAGCTATATTTCCTTATTTAATTTATTGCCAAATCTTACTTCTTTAACAGATGGGTAACAAAGGCAGAGCATCTAAACAGGCATTGAGAATGAGGCACACTGCGCATGTTCTGAGGTCAACGAAAAATGCTTGTATCAAGCAGGAAAACTTGACAAAACCAAGGAGTGAATCAAGATTATCAATAACAAAAGGTGAAAAAAAGCAAGTCACTAAACACTCCTCAGATGAAGCCACAACTAAAGACCACTCTTTGATTTTCCAAAGAGGTAGCACAAACAGATACCCAGATTCAGAGAATCCTAATGTTCTTAAAAAAAACAAACAGAAACCTCAAAACCCATGTGTATCAACTGAAGACCTAAGTAGTTTGGTGTGTTTAACACAAGAACAGCTTCAACAGATTTTGATGACTGTAAAAGAAGGAACTGGAGGCATCTCTGAGACTAATAATGAGAAGCAAGAGGAAATGGGTAAGATACCGATACTTAAGCTAGTTTCATGGAAACAGCAAAATATGAAAGGTTAACTTAGAGTTTGTAATTTAAGTTTATTTACAGGCTGCGGAGATGTTACTTGTAAGTTTAATCTCAGACAAAATACTGCTTGCTATTATCAATGTGAAATTGCCTGTTACTGTTAGGAACCATGCATTTGGTAATTTTAACAATAAAAACTAAGGATCGCTTGATTATATATTTTATTGAAGAGCAAAACTGCAAGCAGTTCTGTCAATATTCCATGAAAAAAGAACCATTTTACACTCAGGGAAGAAAGAACATAGTAGAACTGCACTGTACCATTGCCATTAGGAGTCTGGGAAAACAACACAAACCAGAATGAAAAATACCCACCAAACAACCCAGTTCCTCAAAAAGATAGGCCCTCCTAGTTTTGCAGTGAGTTCAGGTCTAGCTGTGCATCTCAAGAGCAGTAGTGCCTTTGGCCCAAAGATTTACCTTTTTGCCTAACTGTTGAATAGTTGTGGGTTTCTTTTCCCATTCCTCTACTTAGAAGCATAAGAACTATTGCATATCTTCCTGTTTGTAGACCAATGGAGGTGGCCAGTTTTTTGCCATAAGACACACTGCAATTAAATAAAGTTCCAAAGGCTGAGCTCTTAGCCAAGAATAAGTTACTGTAAGTCTGGCATTCTAAAAATACCCTGTGAAGTTGGAACTTAATGTGCCTTAACATTACAACAGTTGTGTTAAATAGTGGAGAAATTGAAAATTTCTCCTGGTTTTGAAATATTTACACAATGTTGAAGAAAGGTCAATGGTCATATTTATATATATATTTTAATATATTTTCTACCACAGCTACTACTGAGGCATCAGAGGAAAATATTGTAACATTACTCCAAAAAGCTTGTGAGGTTTCATCTGTTCCAGATGAAGCCAGCTCTGATTCAAGCAGGAAACAAGAAGCAGATCCACAGCCAGGACAGAAAGTTACGTACGTAGAAATGCATTACCGATTACAAAACATATGTTTTTGATAGAGTGGAGTTGTAGTTCTTAATCACAGTAAGAATCTTTATAAATACTAATTTAAAAGTTACCTTTAAAATCAACAGATTTGCCTATGAGGTAAAATTACTTTTTTTCCTTTCATTTTCTCTAGAAAGGATTCATGGAAACCTGCTGATATGTTTACTACGTTGGGTGAAAGAGAAAGGGAGAAAGCCTTGTTAGAATTTAGGAAGACCCAATGGAAAAAGGAATTAGGTACTTACACAGAATTTATTTATGGTCAGTTTACTGCATTCAGTATGGCAGGAAACTTGTGTTCCTTATGCTTTTTAAATTTACTTACATTAGTGCAGTTGCTACAAATTGGAAGGTACAGTTATATTAGTCTCCAAGACAGATTAAGTTTCTTGAATTTCATAATTTTATGCAAATATTATCATTAAATTCTTGCAGAAATTTTTCTTAACCAAATAGCTATTATCACAAAGAATATATTCAGTAATGCTTGCTATTTTAGGAGTTACTTGCCACTGATTTTGTTATATTCAGCCAGTAGCTGACAGCCATTATTCTTAACAAATTCATTTGGTTTTTAGTGAGAAAAGCATCACCCTAATCTACAAGCGTGACTGAATATATTAAATTGCAGTCTGAACATGAAACAGTTTCTAGTCCTGCCTCATCACCAACCAAGGGGAATTTCTGTAGAAAAAGAAAAACATGGAACACAGTAGTAAATTCTGTCTGACAAGTTAAGCTGTTTATGATTCACATGCCAGGAGTGTTGTGTTTTGAATTCAGTTGGAGTATAGACCGTCTCATTTCAGGGTTTGATTCTGCATTGTCAGTAGCTTTCATGTATAATTCCATTGGTTTTAATAATATTAAACTAGTCCAAGACTAGTACAATAAAATTGAGAGAATTTACTTATGTGGTTATTTGTTAGTTTTCCCGCTTTCACTGGGAAAGTAAGCCTTCAGTGTATTGTAGTCTTCCGAGAGAGATTCCCCATTTATCTCTGTATCTCTGGGCAGAGACTCAGATGCAGGCATTGTATGCTATTACTGTTAATTCCATTTTACAGTCAAAATACAGACATGCACTGCTTTTTGTTTTGTTTTTTAAGAAACTGTTAATTTTTGTATTA
The DNA here is from genome assembly GCA_002631895.1 of Agapornis roseicollis. Taxonomy (NCBI): domain Eukaryota; kingdom Metazoa; phylum Chordata; class Aves; order Psittaciformes; family Psittacidae; genus Agapornis; species Agapornis roseicollis. The sequence goes on along the minus strand of NDXB01007658.1, from coordinate 25,881 downwards.
GGAATTCTTAACCAGAGTTTGACTTTTTGAAGATGAACAGGTAGCACTGAAGAAAAAACTGAAAGAAGGTTTGGAAGAAGGGGGCAATTTCTGGGAAAAACCTGGCAATAATAAAATCCATAAAGAGAAAGTGGAACCAGCTGACCCAGATATGGTAAGGCTATCATTAACACAAAAGAGCACACAGTTTCCACACAGCAGTGTTCCAGGTCAACTTCTAATTCATACAAGAATTTCTTTTCTGTATGCATCCAGTAGAATCCAGTCTCAGTGGTCACTTTAAACTCTTCCATGACATGAATTCCTACAACTCTCTGTTTCACATTACTCCAGCTTGTAACTGCACAAAGTAAGCTATTCGTAGCATGAAAAAATCCATTCATGTCCTTCTAGGTTGATTCCTAACTGAATGGTATAAATATTTTCTAGCTTTGTTTTGAGGAACGGTATGAAAGGTAATTCCTGGTTTTGTATTTATTTATATTGTTCATGAGCGCTAGCATATATTTGGTTTCTTAAATAATAATGAGCATAGCATTTTGACTTCTAGTCTAACTTGCCTTTTAAAAAGTCAGCTGTCACTCTGAAAATGCTGTGTCAGATAAATATATTGTACTCAGATGAGACTTCTCCAGTGAAATTGATTGCCATTAAATGGAAGTTAAGGTTGTACCTGCTGACATTTTTTATAGCAGAAGCAAATTGCTTTGCTTTTGTGGCATACTCAGCATTCCTATAAAAGTTACTGCTCTGCCCCATAAGAATTGGTTTCAGTCTATGTTATTAAGAAATACTGGATATGATATGGGTATGAGTTACAAGTTTTGGCTGAAGTTTTAACAAATAGTAACTTCTAGAAGTATAATTTACTTGTTTATTATATGTTAAAGGATATTTAATACAAACAAAACAAGTGAGCTGAGTAAATCTTAAAGTAGTCACTTCATATGCAGACAATTTTTCCAGGTGACTCAGTTTTTACCACTGAAGAAAATTCTGTCCATACTACTGAAGTTCCACTGAATATTTCAATTGCTCCAGCTGGGCAGTCTGATGATCGTGGTTCTTCTGACTTACCAGCTGTCAGTTGCACAGCATTTGTTTTCAGAGCAAGATTTTAAATTGCATGCAGGTGTCTTTTTACTTACTGACAACAGATGTGTCTCTTCAGTAGAAACCAGAAGAATTCAGTAGAACTTTTTGCTCTGTCTAAAGAATTGTGTCTGAATGAATATTTATCAAAATATTGATGCCTTGAAGACTTTGCATGTTCAAGGCTGATGTGAGGAACAGTACTAGAGGTGTGAGATTAGGTGGTAATTAGATTTTAAGTATGCATTAAAGAAATAAAGAGAAGTGGGAACCTATCAGAAATAGAAGACCTAAAATATACTGATGGCAGAAGATTCAAGAAGTACTTTTTGACTTATTGCTAGTAGTCACTGATTGAAAACTCTCAGTGCTAATTGAGTTTCTTAAATAATAGAGATATCCATTAATAAGCAGAAAAGAGTGAAGATGGTATCTAGAATTTATTCTTAACAGATTACTAGTGATTAGATCATGGTGGTGAATCTACCTGGAACATAGACTGAGCAGTGAACCACAGGAAGAAGGAAGGGATTTTTATTCATGATATATAGAAGTAACAGTGTTTCTGTGGAGTGAGAGGCTGATGGACCAAAGATTGGCTTATTTAGCATCTTCCTAACAACTGAAGCATTTTTCTGGAGCAGTCAGAC